>OX104124.1:40997341-41190580 GCA_944474755.1 Limnoperna fortunei
GTTTACATCAGCAATATTCTCGATAGAAAAGGAGTAATTTTAGATCAATTAACTTTAAGAAAGTCTTCAAATACAAACAACAATTGCAGGATCTAGACATGGAAGCATACCTTAGGCAACCTACTAATACACTTATTTTCATTTTCCTTTTATATGCAATTTCACTGGAACTGGAATCTAAATGTTAAAAACTATTACTTACGAATGCAGTCGAAAACAATGCCAGAGTGTGGATTAAGACAGCAAGAGACAAGACCGAATGATCGGCCTTACACCGCACTCAAAGGCGAGAATGCTATGAGGTGCCTCTCTTCCCTCCATGACACTTATGCTGCTGTCCCTGCACACAAGGCTTCTATCAAAATTGTGTATGTAAGTCCCATTAATTTGAATGTCTCATTAAAGAGCGAGGCATCAAGAAAACTATATTAATCTCACATACAACCATGTTTGACCAAGAAGAAATCCTGGTTAACCATAAGTCCTTCATGACTGTTCTTTGGACAGAATCTGAAGACTAACCATCCTTTCATTTGATTCCAAAATGACATCAAAATCCTTAAACGGAAAGTACATTGCCGGTTAATATATATGCTCTACTAAATAGTTATCAATATGGTTGACCAAAATAGTTTGCACTGAAAGGACAGCAAAGATACTGTGAAACTGATTTTTCGCGAAGTAATATCAATTATATGTTGAATCATGAAGATGCTAAAGATCTGAACTTTGGGTAAATTAAAATCAAAATCAATTTCTAAAATTTCTGTTAGAAGTTTAGATTTTTAAATCTTTATACCCCTTGCATCGCCGTTAAATTAAAATTGCCTCCTAATTACATAAGCGTTTGCTTCCACATATAACTACAAATATTTAATTTGATTTTTAAAAATGCGCATTTTTCGACTGAAAATTAAACAGGACAATTATGATACAGCGAGGAACATGTTTATAGTACATCATCATCGTCTTTTTGAAGACGTGTTTTACAGCAGATAATCAGAATATGAATGGAAACAAACTGTGCACCACTTCATGCTTATTAGTTCTTTTATTCGTATGCAACTGAACTTTCAACGTCTTACTAAGGACTAGAAGACATCAGAGGTTATGTCTTTATATTTCACATAGAGATGTATTGATAATATCCTTTCAATTAAAAGCCCTCAATTTGAAGAATGGCTTTCATTAATATACAGTGTATCATTCAAAACTGGAAATTGAAGAAAATTCATAAACAGTTTCATCTCCAACATATTTAGACTTATAGCTCTAATATGACGCTAATGGTCATCTCAACGCAAGAATTTACGACAAAATAGACGATTTAATTTCTTACTTGTGGAGCAAAATTGTTGTTTCTGTTGTATACGTTGTCTATATTTGCCAACTGACAAGGCAGGTTTGCAAGAGCTTGCAGTGGGTTTACTGATTTTTGCAAACGTCACCATTTTTCGGAATAGACTTATAAACTAATGTTACCACACAAAAAAAAAGACTCGTCCACGCCTTTAATAAGTTTTACTAGATGTACCATTCCTTCGTGAAAAATTATCTCGATTGAAAATATGATTGCAGATAGGTTTACCAATTTTTGAATTCAATTCAGTGAGAGCGCTGATATGATTATTATATACACCTATAACTGACTAGTAGTTTATGACACCCAATGATTTGTATCGTTGTACACCAAATTTCACACTGCAGTAATAGAAGCGGGATATTTGGGATGCCATAAAACCTGGTTTAACACATCATTTTTATATGTCTGAACTAAGTCAGTACGATTGTTATAGTTGCTAAAGTTTTAGTTGTTGGTTCTCAACTTTGGTCGATTGTTTTTGACAGTTCCCACGGTATTCGGTATGTTGTTAATACCTTCATATAATTTTCATAAATGACACACGATGCAATATAGACAGTATGCATGATTGTTAAATGTACTCTAGACATGTTACTGGTAGACTAGTAATGGAAGTATTCATATCTACCAAAAAAGGAAAATTAGCTACTTATTAACTATAGTCTCTCCCTTTATCGTATATACATTTATCTTCTTTATAATCACCACATCTCTAATAAGGTTTTCTTTTTCGCTTGTTGGCTTGTCCATCCATAAAGTGCCAGATGACTTCCTAAGTTATTTATTTGTAGCTTATTTTGCAATATGAACAGGTAATAGTGGTTTTATTGCGTTTCATTTATGCAAAAAATAAATAGTAAAGCAGCGTATTGCTATTTATTTATGAAACATTTCCACATAAATTCACACCAGGTGATAAACACTAACTGGTCATTGACTGTAAAGCTGATAGCTACCAAACAAATGTACATGACCACAAAATATCCAGATATCAGATTTATTATACATATATTGTGGTAAGGATATCGGAAACTGATTTTCCTTATGACAATTGTTGATCGCAGATTATTTGTTGATATGAAATCATTACGTCAAATTATAAATGTACATGCATGTGGAATAGACGTTGTGCAACGATCAGAAAACATCTGAACAAGCCGTTAACTAAACAGAACAAAACTTACTAGCAATATTGTTTAGATGGTCCTCTATAATGTTATGTTTTTTTCTATGTCAATCAAAAGTTCAAAAAGGACACCACCACAGGACTTATTTTAACATAGAACCCTATAGGCAAAAAACGAAAAAAATAAAAGGTTTCTTCTCTCAAACCGGTTAACTAATGGAAACAAAACTTACTAGCAATATTGTTATGGACGCCTCCGCAGGATATTGTTTAGCATAAGACCCGTAGGGAAAATTTTATAAAGGCTTCTTCGATGAAACTGGAAACAAATTTACTAGCAATATTGTTTGGATGGTCCTCTATAAAATGTTGTTTTTTTCTATGTCAATCAAAAATTCAAAATGGACGCCACCACAGGACTTATTGTAACATAGAACCCTATAGGCAAAAAACGAAAAAAATAAAAGGTTTGTTCTCTCAAACCGTTTAACTAATGGAAACAAAACTTACTATCAATATTGTTATGGACGCCACCGCAGGATATTGTTTAGCATAAGACCCTTAGGTAAAATTTTATAAAAGCTTCTTCGATGAAACTGGAAACAAATTTACTAGCAATATTGTTTGGATTATCGTGTTAATTCAAAATGGCCGACACGCAGGACTTTTTTTAACATTCGATCCTATGGGAACAAAGTTTTAAAAAATGGCTTGGTTGATGAAGCCGGTCAACAAAAAAAACCAAAACTCTACCTCTATAAAGTTTATGTTTTTAATGCCAGTCGGAGATGAAAATGACAGCCACCACAGGACTAATTTCAACATAGGACCCTACTGGAAAAAGTTTTTAAAGTCTTCTCCTAAACCAGTTAACCAATAGAAACAAACCTTACTAGCAATATTGTTTGGATGGTCCTATATAAAGTTTATGTTTTTATGCCAATCAAAAATTAATAAATGCCCTTCGCTGTAAGACTTAGCTTAAAATTGGACCATGTGGGTAAAAGTTATAAAAGACTTCTCTAAAACCGGTTAACCAATTGAAACAAAACTTATTAACAATATTGTTTGAATGGTATTATTTATTTGTTTTTGTTTGTTTGAATGGTGTTTTAACGCCACTTTCAGCAATTTTTCAGCTATATCATGGCGTCCAGTTTTTATTGGCGGAGGAAGCCGGAGTACCCGGAGAGAACCCCCGACCTGCGGTAGGAAAACTGGCAATCCTTGTCAATTAAGATTGAAGTCGAGTACACCATGCCTGCAGTGAGAATCGAACCCGCAATCTCAGTGTTGATAGACCACGTGATCAATAGTAAACGAACTACCTTGACCACTCGGCCACCGAGGCCCCCGGTATTATTTAAAGTTAATTAAAATATTACAGGACTTAGTTTAACATCAGGGAAATGCAATCTTAATGGCATTAAGGTGTCAGTTTTTATGACACTATATCTCAGAAATATTGTTGTTGGCCAGTTTTAGCCACAATTACTATTGCGAATATAAATCTACGTATTGAGGAGTCCGTGTGCAAAAATTAAAGTACATGGTTTGTTTACGATTTCTTAATGTTTTCATTGGAGAACAAAAATATTAAGGATCTTCATTTAGATTAAAGATATCGGCGTTGGTTTATGTATAATAAAGACATTAAGTAGTCGTTTTTAGGTTTTAATGATATCTTAAATGACTATAAAAATCATGATTGCATGATGTGATCATAAAACTACCGTTTTCTCAAGTTTTAGAAATATTACATATTCCACCCACAGACCTGTCATCAGCAAAAATTGACAAAAAGCAAATAACTGCTTGTTTAAAACATTCAAAACATATGTAGCGATTGTATTAAAGAGACCTCACCCGACCAGAATAGTACATATGTGATGTATCGTTGTTTTTTTAAATGTTAATTTGTGATTTATTTTCAATGGTGTGTTACATCTTGGGACCGTGTTTTATATGTAGTTTCATATATGGTAATTTTAGTATGGTGGCAACAAAGTGTATTTAAAAAGACGGAAAATAAATTACATTATTACAGATCTATCCGAATTTTGGCAATGTAGCTGAAACAACATAAAAATATATATCATGTTTAAAATATGCATACAAAAATCGAAGTTTAAATTTGTTATTATATATTTAAATTAATGGGATTAAATTCTGCCGTTTATCCGACAAATCACAAAACTGAAATCGAATTATTACGCCAGTTTAATTAAGCCCCACATGTTAATGACTTTAGAACTACAACTAAATTTTTGGTAATTAAAATATATAATTAATGTGCCATTTTATGAAATTATATATTTATTTTAAAAGTGATCTCCCTCTAGGTTGATAATCTGGTTTCCTGTCTTAACAGCAACAAGGGATAAAATAGTATCGATGTGTATTCTTCAGGCATTGTGATTATGATATATTTTGCTTTAGGAAAAAATATCAGTACGTATATCCGTTTGAAAAAGTATGACAATTTACTCTTTTTTATCCGATTGGTTCATTTTGTGAATTGGTTTTTTAAATATATATCTTCCATAAACAATGGATTCTATTCCGCGTCCAAGAGATAAAACTGCAATTTAGACAACTTGTATGCTGACCATCCCAAATCTTGGACTCAATATCATATATAACTAGATGGTCAATGCATGTACATGGCCATGCGGCTAGTCTTTCTACATTTATCGACACTACAAATTGACCATGTTCACCGAGATGAGAATTTTGGTTAACATTATGAATAATCAATAGTCTAAGCCTCTAGAGAACATGTCGTATAATAACAGATTTGTTGAAAGCGTAAAGGCAAAATAACATCTTTAACCATCTTATTTTACAGTTTATTTTGTGTTTTGTATTTTGTAATTACATTTAATTTACAAAATATTTCAAAACAAGCTATTTTTTTGTTAATGCGAATTTTGTAAATGTGAAAATGTGACTCAGCGAGCATACATTTTTACAATTGTGTATTTCTAAAAGCAACCGGACGAAAGAATAGCATGCATAACATACAAAACTAATATGTAAAGGTAGAAGATAACAATTCGTGTTCAAAGAAAACCATCAGAACTAACAAACAAACACAATCTCATTTAATAGGCAGTATGAGCTATCCTAGTTTAATGCATTTGTGGTATAAGTAGTTTTGACACCACATATGGTATCCGTCGATTTAAATAATATTATTTTTTTTAAATCACAAATGACGCAAAATAAGAAAGCAAATAATTGCAGAATAATACGTGACTTCTTAGCGATTAATCAATTATTTATGGAAACCTCACATATTTTCAGACAAATAATGAGCAAGCAAACAATGTATGAATATTGGACCTTTGTTTTTTTACTCAATGCATATTCATCTTTTTTTATTTAAAATTAAGAATTTGAGACAATTCGTTAGAACATATGTGCCAACAAAAAGGCACATATGTTCTAAAGATATGTTCCAAAAACACCGGACGCTATGATATAGCAGCAAAATTTCTAAAAGTGGTATTAACCATCACTAAATTAAAAAAAACAAGAAAACCCTACTGAAGGTAGCAGGGTTATAAAATTCTCAGATTAAGTCAATTTCTATTTTTCAACATCTCAGCGCTTTTACATAATGTCGCATCATAAGGTTCTCAGCAAAACACGGACAAACATGACAAAAAATGCTTTCACTGTCGGTCCGTTTTATCTCACTAATACTTAAGACTTCGTGCTAGGCGTTTTATTTCCAGCTTTTAGTATTCACCTTTAGAAATATTTACCTTAACCGTACTCTTTTTTTTCTTCTAAGTGCAAAAAAACGAAGTAATGTTGGTAATAAATTTGCTTATTTCTATCATACGAAACCCTTAATTATGCCTTTATTTTGCAGTAGACGCATTATTAACGGATGTAATGTGCGACAAAGTCATAAACAAAAGTGGCGCTGATAACCGTGCCAGACAGTAAGGATATTGTTAGTGTATCAGAAGGAAATTGTATCAAATAAAAAAATAATATCGAGATCTTCAAGTACATTATATACTTCCTAAGAAATATATTAAATAGCACATTGGTAACAATTAATACAGTGGAAACAATTATGGAGTAATAGTAATCAAGAAATAAATAGCAGTGCTCATTTTGCCGTAAAAAGAATCACTGTGTAATAATGATAATTGTATAACTCGTTAGTAAAGAAACTAATGTTGTGAAAGATGGCTTGAAATAATAACTGCCATAATTGTGAATTATAATTGTGAATTATCGAAGATTAATGCCTGTCACGTTTTGATCACATTAGATATTAATTTAAATGTACTGAATTATTATTTAATAAAAGTACTAAAATAATATTTCAAAAAGAGGTATAGTTGTATTACTCATTATATAATCAGAAAAAAACACAAAATTACCACGATGTGATTTAATAAAAATAGCAAATCAATATAGGAAAAACACATTTCATTCTGCAAACATTTCAAAATTGCAAAACTAATTTATCAATCAACTTAAAAAAGAGACTATGAGTTATCAGCATTCATCTATTGGAAGTGGAAAATGTTGGATAATATGATGCGATTACCAACAGTAACTAAACATTCTGACAGTTTGTGGTGCAATATTAAAATTGTGATCTTTTATGCTAAGATAATTTGTAATCTTTCGTCCGGTTTCTATGTCTTTTATTCATGGAAATGTCTGGTGTCTTTGTATGTATTTAAACACTTAACAGATGTGGCTTTCTTTATGATGTGTAAATATGTTATTAAAAGTGTGTGGTTTTAATAACTGCTATACGCAAAGAAAATGCGTAACGACGTGTTTTGTTTGTTTGTTTGTTTGTTTGATGGTGTTAAACGCCTCCTTGAGCAATTTTTTCAGCTATATCATAGCGTCCAGTTTTTATTGGGGTAGGAAAGCGGAGTACTCGGAGAAAACCCCCCGACCTGCGGTAGGAAAACTGGCAATCCCTGTCAATAAAGATTGAAGTCGAGTACACCCTGCATACTGTGAGAACCGAACCCGCAATATCAGTTTTGATAGACCACGTGATCAATATTAGACGAACTACCTTGAAAACTCGCCACCGACGCCCCAACAATGTGTTTTGTATGCCCCCTCAAATTAATCAAAAGATATATAATCATATAAAGATTGCGATAATATTCGGTACATCTACGATCTTTATTGGTAACGTACTTAGTTCAAACATAGATAAATCTGTTTTTAAAAAATAAGATCACTAACACTTTGAACAAAACAATATGTATTTTAATCCTTTTCATTCTATGTAGTAGACATATTTTATGGAAGAAGAGGATATTAAAGAAAAGGATTAGACACAAGTTACCCAACCCACTTGTTTGTGTTTTTCATGCCATGTAGGAAAAATTACGTAGTGTGCTGTCAGTATGTTTGATATTATTGATATAGCCTGAATCAGTATGTAAGATATGGTTTTTTATGTTAAAAAATGATAAGGAAGTAATTAAGCTGAAATAATACAGCAATAAAGATGCATAATATCGCTTAAGTATTAAAAGATATATATCGTTAAGCTGGCAATATAACATCTATATTCTGGGGACATAAAATAGTAATATTATGTCTACTGAAGCAATATTTTAGGTGGATTCAGGAAAAAGTAACAAAATAAATCATCTGGGAAATGGTAAGACATTTTTAGTGCCTCTGGAAAAGAATTTACATTGGGTAGGGACAGACAGTTATGTAAATGTTCAACGTGCAGAAAGGGTAGCATTACAGCTGCCAGCTATCCAAATTGTAATCTGACTTACGCCAACAAGATGTCATCCACTATCTGCTACCTGTTTACGTGCTGGACTGCCTTGTCGTTCAGCCTAGGAAACATGCACCAGCCCGTAGCTTGTTTATAAAGTAGGGGCAAACTTGAGTGTGCACGGAAGGCAAACAACTCAGTGAAGGAAAAAGTCTTGACAATTAAGTTTAGTCTAGCATATCTTGCCTGGAGTCGTCTTAAGCACATAAATGTTGTTTTGTTCAGTTAATTGCTCCTCAAAATTAAGCCCTATCATTATTTCTGTAAATAAACACTAACCAACAAATCACAAATTTTAGCAAATTATGACAACAAATGTTTATAACAAAAGCCAAATCTTTGTTTCTAAGCAATCGTTGCTTATGGGTAGCAGATTATTATTATTGACAAAAGAAGTAATATTCTCTAGCGTAATTATGTAAGCATTTAGTCATTGTAATATATTTTTAGAAAATGCAAATTCCAGTGTCATAAATTGAGGATGAAACGATATCTATTAAACCTATAGTATCTAATCAGTCAGAGATGAATTGTCTCTAAAAAAACGTAGTTTACATTTCATTCTTACATTCAATTATTTTAGAATCGTTTCTAATGAGCAATTTGCAGTATTAGGTTATAACGACCCAGCCATTATTTGCGCCAAGAAGATGAGTTCAAAACTAAATCGCAAAAAAAATAATAAACCAATACATATGACTCATTTCTCTTCGGTTTTGTTGGCTGTCCTGACGATAATGATGTAAAATGAATCCTGGAAAATGCAGATAAAACACTTATATTGTTAAGATCTAGAAGAAACTAAGCAAAAGCTTTTAATTAATTGTATATGGCAACTCTAACTCGCAAAGAAAAACCACTAATTAGTTCTTTGTTTATATAATGGCCCTATTATTGCGGAAATATGTACACAATATGTACAGTAGGACAGAGTGTCTTGGATTGACTTTTGCTAACATGAGGAATAGAAACTTGAACATATATATTGAGGATGCATTTGTAAGCATTGGAATATTCCTAAATTAAACAAACATATATTGTGTGTATTGTTCGTCTGGTCATTGTTACGCTAATTGATGATAAATATATAGTATACTCACATTTTGTATTAAGAGAATAGTGATTTGATCTTGTTTACTTGGTATTGTTTTACTTTGTGTTTGGATTTGTTTAATTACTTGGGGCTTTGATATTTTTTATTACCATTTACGTGGTGTTTTGTTCTTTGAGTGGGAAAAAAACAAAGTTTGGGCGACTCATTGTGTTTGCCCGGTGTCTAATTATTTTCCCTCATCTTCCTTTTTTTCATTACTTATCAAAACTGTCCGTTCGTTTTCTTAAAAATATTTAATTAACACGAAACTTTGTAAGTATGTTGAGGCTGACATTAAGTTGTGCTATTCATTTGAAAATACGATTACATTTCTCTGATCTTTGGGATATACACTTATACAGTTAACTATTCAGATCATTTTAACAAAAAACACTTTAAACACAGCTGCAATTTTGTAAAGGCGGCCATTTTACCGAAATCCCCCAAATGTCAACTTTGCCGGATTTCAATTTTATTTTAAGGGCAAATTGTAATGTACTGATCTCAATGAAATACTAGTAAACATGGGAAATTTTGCGACTTTTCTGTTGATATCTTAAGGTGTACTAGTAACTGTGTATTGTTTAACTCTTTTTGTACTTTATATCTTAATATTCTATATTTTCATGGTATCTTGATTTGTTTCTTTACTTGTGATGTTGAAATTACCTATATAAACGGACATGACATAAAAATTCTCTTATAAAAGCTAGATCTTTCATAAGATGCTTTCTGTGTATAAAAAAAATATAATTAAAAAATATAATCTATTTAAATATAGTGTGTCTGTGTATTATTTGTTTGTCATTCATTTACATATTTTGTGACATCTGTAAATATTTTGTCCGTAAGTACTATTTAAGATATATTATGTATATATTATTTAAGATATACTATGTATATATTTTTCTCAATATTCCATTTGTAATTTAACACACTGGTGAAACGACATTTACGACCTTAAAAATATACCTTTTAGAAGTATTTATTATCAAAGTTTTACTCATATGGGGGTTATTATATCGAAACCATTGAAAGCAAAGACAAATATAGCATAAATGTCATAACGTTGTATGCAAATGAACCAACTATGTATCAAAGTTACAATTAGTACTAAGAGTATAGACGACAGACAGTATTAAAGAATACTGTATTGCTAATTTGGTATTGTATTGTGTTGCATGATACCGAAACGGATATTTAAAATTGAATTAAGTAGTAGTTACTTCAACATATAATGTTGTTTAAACATGAACAATACCTTGCACAATTGTAGGTCATTAATATCATCGTTCGCCTACATGTTTATAGATGACTGGTTGTTATATTCATCAATGAAACAGGCATCGGAACATTGAATAATGGTGTTTATGGTAAAAATAGGTCATGGATTGGTTTTTAATTTAAACAAAATAAGTCGAATAAATTGTGTAGACAGTGGTAACATTATGACTAGATTTAGTTTAAGTAGATTTAATGGTTGTAGATTTTTAAAATTTTTACTATTACTGTGCTAAACCTAAGTCTGCCATTTTGATTTTTTGTTTAGGAAACCATGCAATGAACATTCATATACAATATGGCCTCAAAAAGCTTTGCAGCATTAACTTTTCACAAATGTCCTATGTTGAACAAACTCTTGTTTTTTTGGCATTTTTATTTTCAGTTTTAGATTTAAAGTCAAATATAGATCTTTGAAGACAATTTTGACGCTCTATGTTTTGAATTTAATCGGATTGTGGTTTTATATAGGAAATTTGAAATGATTTCAATAGCTCAGCTGACCCTGATGAGCTCAGAAATGCAGGAATCTGAATCTGAATAAATACGATGCAGGACCAATACTGGTATAGACGCATCGGAAGACTTCGTGGTGTAGGACAAATCAAAATTTTCCTGTTTGTCGAAATTGTGGGTTACTTAATACCAATTATTGATTTAAAATACTTATATACCATTAATATAAGTATGTTGTGTGCAAATGGTACATAAAAATGTAACAGAAAATACAATAAGTACCCAACATCTAAAAAGCAGACATTAGCATGAATACTGCTCTGCACATGTATAAACAGAGGTGATTTTGTTTTGCGTGACATCGTATTATAAATTGAATATTATAGCTTTCAAATTTTTACTTTGCCATACTGGAACATGAAACGAAACCATTACACAACAATTACCTTACAATATCAAAAAGGCAGAAAACAACAAACTAATAAAAAAAGTATTTTAAAGGCTATATTGGTGTGAAAGATTTCGGCTTGAATAAACAGACAAGCATTTTGTGTAAGCAATTTTTAAAAAAATTGCTTTTTTATTAAACCAAGCATTTTGCCTCATTACAATAATCTATAGCAAGTATCTATCTTCGTTGCACAGATTACAGAAATTCGTATTATTATATAACTCTCACTAATTTGAAGACGAAAATTAAAGTCGGGATAAATGGACTTTTAAAGCAAAACCTTTTTTATGGCGCAGCATTAGAATGGAGATAACTGTATTGTATTTGAAGATTTTCCGGCAGAAATATCCGTTTACTGGCCACGCTTACGCGTCGCCAGTAAACTCAATTTCCGACCATCAAATCACCAATTGATGACGGCAAATCTTCAAATACAATACAGTTATCTCCTAATTCTGCACTAAAAACAAGTGCTCGTTGTGAACAGCACTCTGATTACAAGTTTACTTGCAATATAAATTAAGACGACTGAATAGATAAGGTCAGTGTTCTTTTTCCTAATAATAACATGAACTATAAATTTAATAGTCTTTATTTTGCATAAAATTGTCAGCTCAGAATATCTATGATATTGAAGCTTCAATTCTGGTGTTCAGAAGACATTGAAACATCACCGATTTTCCATTACAAAATAATCTCAGACAGGATGCTAGATAATATTAAACATTGCATTATAATTATGTTGTATGTATTCTGAAATGAGTGCAAATGTTTCGGTTAGTCGTGTGGATTTTACCGATACGAATTTGACAAGTTTCTGTATATATAATATACAAGAACAATACACTTATTCAAAATTGCTAAAAGCAGTTAAAGTGCAAAAGTCTACCATAATTTATATTACAAACAGTAATTTTTTTTAAATGCGTGCTAAGTATCTTTGATTGCATTTGTCCCTTAACTATAAGTTGGCTACGTTCAAATAGGCTTGTTTAATGTTGTTAAATGGTTGAATGTTTACTGACACTTGAAATCAGTAAAGTGAATTAAAAATAAATCTTAAGTAAATTGAAATTTACAATTTATTGAACAATTTTATAAAAGAATTCAATATTTAATTAGATTAAAAAAACCGACGTGCCTCCACTACAAAAATCAAATCAGTACGTAAGTAATCTAATAACAACTTCGGCAGCAGTATGTCGAGAAATATGTCACTTTCTTCTATTCTCTGGTACAGGCATAATTGCAGTTCATATGTGTCTTGATATGTATAAATTGGTATGATGGCTGGGGAATTATGTTCGATACCATCTATATAAGGGCTTTTAATATATTCTAGCATGTCTAAAATTTGTTTAGATAATATGTTCGATACCGACTATATAGTAGTTTTTACCAATTCAACCGGCTTCCTGTTGAATAAAAAATGAAAGCCCATTTATACGAACACATAGAATTATATTGGAGCAAATTCACATGTTGATGCACGTATTTAAAACTTTTCTTCTTGTATTGTTAGGACAAATCGTGTAACAAGTGGATTACACGAGGAATGTCGATTTGAATGAGCGAAACCATAATATACACGACACTTAAGGCACGGCATCCGAAACTACGAATATCTTCAATTAACAATTTAAAAATGTATGCAGGTAAATCTATACTAGTAAACTTTAAATGATCATTTTTAATTAAACATAAATAATGTCTGATGAATGTCTATTGAGAGTTAAAATTAGTAAAAGTCAATTTTAAATACATCTGAAGTAAAATTCACATTTACATTTTTTTTACAAATTTTTAACCCTTTGAAAGATTAAATTAGGAAAACAAACGTACCTCCACTACAAATAAGGTCAGGATATAATATGCCTAACCAAAATAATAAGGGACAGACCATTTAACTTGAAAGAGGAACCTTGGTTTTTTGTTTTGTTTAGAAAATTGTTATTTTTTAAGGCGTCGCGACAGAATATTTTTTTTCATTTTTAGCATTATTTTATATAGCAGAAATCCTTCTTCGGAATATTTTTTTCTTACCCTCTGCTTCCAAAATATTCATCAAAAATCATTTTCAAAACATTTTTTAGGAAAAAACCAAGGCCCCCTGCAAGTTAAATGGTCTGTCCCTAACAATTGTTTTTGTAGTAAGATAAATATTGTCATTTTCTTCTAATATCTGCGGACCCCATGATGGCCGAGTGGTTAAGGTAGTACTATTGATCGCGTAGTCTGTCATTAATGAGATTGTGGGTTCTTGTCTCACTACGGCAGTTTTTGCTCGACTTCAATCTTAATTGACAAGTTTTTCCACCTAAAGTCGGGTGTTTTCTACGGTTTTCTCCAGCTACCTCCACCAATAAAAACTGGACGCTATTATATAGCTGAAAATTTAAACAACAAACAAACAAGCAATTTATTTTCCGCTACATAAATGTGAATTAGTATGATGTGTGGAGGATGGTGTGCTCGACTCTTATCTTAAATGACCAAGATTGCTAGTTTTCATCCCTAAGTTCGCGAGTTTTCTAATTTTCTCCTGTTTCTTGCCAAATAAAAACTGGACGCTACGATATTGCTGAAATTGGCATGAAACACCATTCAAACAAACAGAAAGCAACATAATACTGTTAATAATTCTTTCTATATGTGTAGGATTGATGCAACATTGGAGATAAAGAATTACGAAAACGTATAAAGAAAACAATTACTAACTAACATGTGATGAATCACAATAATTGCTGCATACTGTTTCGTTATTGACACAAGTCAACTCAAATTACAGAATGTCTTGCAAGCAACAACTTAAAATGTATGCACGTAATCTGCACTTAGTTCTTAAATTTCAAGATCAAGATCAAGTCAAGTTCTAATCATTATCATCGTTATTTAAACATTAAAATGTAAATTATTATTTTCAGCTGTGTTTCAGATTTAAAATGTCATTTCCTAATAATGTTCTGGTTTAGCAATAGCACCTAGTAAAGGATGGCATATCCTACATTTACTTTTCTGTTGACACAATCTGAAAATATAGCTAAATTGGTTGAATTTAACACAACTAAATATGGAATTATAGGTTTGTGCATCAACGTTTGTTGAATCAGACAAAGATAACGTTTGGGGAAAGTGTGGTAAAATGACCGCTTTTACAATATATATATGCGTCAAATTGTTTCCGCAAATATGCTCAGGATAAGCAACTGTAGCAGTGTATCGAAAAACAATCGCTGGAGCCACACCTAGAGATCTGATGCATGTACAGACCATGTTATTTAAACTGTATTTAGGGTTTTCAGATGGGATCCACGTAAATTGTTTTGAAGGCTTCATGGCATACAAAAAATGCCATGTTAAAAATAAAAAGAAAAAAATATATATGCAATTGACCAACATCGACGTCACACCTTTTTATGATATTATTCTCATATTCTCAGCCTCAGAAATAGATTAGTCAACTTCTACTGGAATCTAACAAAAAGATTATATATGCAAAAAACCCTGCTTTTCCATTTTTTGATTCTTAAGACTTTTCAAACGAAAATCACAATCAATGGGATATATAATTTCCTACTCTTCAGCTGGCTGTTAATAATCAGAACTTCAAATGTTTAAATTAAATTTAAGGTCATAATAAAATAAGCATATATAATGCAAGATCGACAACTCTTTCCTCACATAATGGTAACGGTCTAGCTTTGAAAAATGCAGTCGGCTTAAAAAGGGATCTTAATATTTTATTAATATTGTGATACCTTATATATGACTATTTTTGTATACTTCGCTATTGATCGGTATAAATATTGACAAAAATATATCTATTTGCTTATTCGTACGGCGCATTCTTGCAAAAATCTGTTTTAATATTAAAGTGTAGGTTAACCAAAACTTTGAATGAAAAATCTACATTTTTAATTGAGAACGAATATACGATTTGGCCTTCACCTTAAGCTTACTTCGTGCAAACAGGTTTGTAGGTCTATGTATGCTGAATACTTATATTGACTTAAAATCCTTTTACATTATTTGTAAAAATACCTCAAGTAAAACTGAAATTTACATTATATTATCAAATTTAGAAAAGAATTCAACAATTAAATTAAGAAAACAGACGTGCCTCGACTACAAGTGTAAGTCAGTACGTTACTAATCGAATAAGAATTTTCGCTGCATGAAGTCAAATATGTCATTTTCTTCTATTCTCTGCTACAAGAAAATTTGAATTCAAGACATGTTCTATTATGTAGAAATTGGTATGATATGTCTAGAAAATTATGTTAGATACAAATTATATTAGGTTTTTGATGTGTCATGTTTTGTGAACAATCTGTCTGGAGAATATTTAGAAACCGAACAGTTTAAATTTGTTACCCTGTCCTTCTACTGAATAAAAAAGGATCTCAATAATATAGCCAAAAAAGTTATTAAAACGTGAAAACCAATTCAAACGAACCAATTAGACTACTTCTTTGTTGATTTCTATACAGTTATTTTAATTCAAAGGTTTTTCTGTTTGCAAGATATAAATAGCCTTAGCCTTTAGTCTGACGTGGCAAATTTTATCAGCCTTTGTATCTGTGATGAAATTTTATTTTTAATGCATTTTCTGCATAATGGGTATAATAATTTTTAAATGAAAAGGAGGAAAACGTTAACACGTTGATTATACAAGGCTACAGGAGTAAACTTTTACATTGATTTGATTTGTTTCTATTTTAATGTTGTTTAGTGCCACTTTAAGCAATTTTTCAGCAATATCAGTATCCTGTTTTTATTGGGGAGGAAGTCGGAATACGGGAGAAAACCCTTGACCGTAGGTAAACTGGCAATCCTTGTCAATTACATTTTACACTTTGACATTGATAATTCGATACGTAAACCCCATAGAACAGTATATCGGATATACTTTGTGCGATAACAAATTCTATAAAGGTCTTGCGATAACAAATTCTATTAAGGTCGTGCGATAACAAATTCTATAAAGGTCTGGAAATAACACGTTTTGATTACCGCATGCAACAGAAGGAACACTGACAAGAGTCAGAAAATCACAAGGTTATATTATTCTATAAGATTATGCGTGACATATTGACAATCTCCTCGATATTTTAAAACCCTGTATACAGAAAATTCACTACTACATTCCGAGACAAACCGTTGCAGAGAGTAGTTTTTGAATTACTTCTGGTATCTCAGTCTATTAGGATAATTTCATTCCTACATTTATAACTTGTAATAATCTTCAGGAATCAATTAAATCTAGTCCTATCTATGGGAATATTCAATCATACGCTAAACGCTGATGTGCAGGAGTGTCCTGAATATTTATAAGAAGGGAATAGAATAAATAAAATACAGAGGAAAAATGATGCCAGCAATTTAAAAAGGCATTTGACGTATCATTAGTTCTGCCCGTCTTCGTTGTACCTATCCAAAAGAAGACTTTGAACATGTAATTTTGTCCTGCTGGAATATTTAGAGCCAAAACCTTTTGAATACCGTTGGATATTGAATTTAACATAACAAAAGTTTGATATAATAGTTCAGCTTGAAAAAATGGACAGAATAAAAGTTTGGTCCTGACCATAAGTGAAAGATTGAACCTATAGTAAAAGAGTGAATTAAAATAATTACTATATCATGATTGTTTACTCGGTATTTTCTTGGTTAGAAGCTCGTTTGCTGCAATTATGTCATTAATGATATTCTTGAGGAAAAATTTCATGTTGACTTGCCTCTACTTTTGTTTTCCCCGATTAAAATCGATATCAACTCAATTTAAAATGATATCGACCACAGACAATATCGAGTACAACCAATAAAAAATCATCAAACTTTCTGCTTCAATATTGCTTATTATTTACGAAAAACGAGACGATTTTAATCTCAAAATTATAAATTTTCCTCACCTATGAAGCAATATTTCAGCTTCTTCTGCATATGGTGTATATTTCTAAATGGATCAGGTATGCAAGACCTTGCAGCAAGTATCCTTTTTTTGAAACGCCATTCATTTTTTCGGGAAAAACTTATAAACGCAGGTTACAAGAACAAAACGACTCGTCCGCACCTTTAAAACGTTTTACAGCAGATACCTTTTCCTTTTCGAGAAATATTCTATCTCGTTTTTAAATATGGCTACAGATAGTTTTCCCAATTTTAGAATTCAGTGTACAGTTAATGTGCTACCATGATTGTTGGTTACAACTTTTATTGCCTAGTGTCATATGATACCTATCCCTTAAAGGAAGCGGGAGGTTTGACATGCCATACAACCTGGTTTAACCCACCATTTCTTTGAAATGCTTGTACAAAGTCAGGACCATTGCTGTAGTTACTGTATGTTTGGTTGTTGGTTCTGAAGTTGCCGGTTTCTTGGACTTTGATTTGTGGATAGTGAGTTTTGACAGTTGCATCAGTGTTCTGTGTTTTGTTATTACATTCACTTGACTTATACACGAGACTGTAATTGTATATTGTATTTTCCATCAAAAACATTATAACATGATGAATAAAATAATACATGTAAATTTTGTTTTGTTTGTATATATGTCCGCTTTAATGTATTCACTTAGAAACTTTTATGTTCCCCATCACCACTTAGTTGAACGTTACAGAATATCTGTGTAGCAAATGACAATTGGTTTGTTCCATTTGCCACTTACTGGATTATGACTAGCACCGGATAAGACAAATTATTAGATTATGACTAACCCGGGATATCACCAATTACTACATTTGAACCTGATTAATATGACATGAGATTTCAGAGTAGTAAATTAAGGCAATGACTATATCACTGAAAGAACCAATGATATTCTTGTCAGCACTGAAATGCGGATACTAGGCTTGAGACAACCACCTTCCTAATGAAGATGGCCTTAGAAAAACCTGAGAGGTGGCTTTTTTTATAAAGATGACTGCCGCAAGATGAGGGATTTAATTAAGAGTGGTAACTCCTGAAGACAGAACTAACAGCCAATTAAAAATGACTGTGATTCTGTACATGAATACTTAAGTAGACATCTCATCATGATTTTGAATTTAATTGAACAACTAGACAGTCTACAATTCTTTATTAAAACGCCATAACATCAGCTGATGGCTCTGCCATTTCAACATCTCTTCTTTTAGAATTTAACAATTCACGTCTAATTTCAGGTGTAATCTGTTCATGTGTATGTGCACGTAAAAGTTCCATCAAAGCCTCACACTGTTCACTAGATATATCCTCTTTGTATCTCTGGATAAATGTCAGAAGACTTTGATGCCATAAAACTGGGAGTTCCCTTTTGTCTTGTGTAAACCTGAAATGGGTAAATAAAGGATATTTTTTTAGTCAAAGGATAATTTAACATGAGTTTTAATTAATCAAAGGATAGTTCAGATTGAGCTTTGATTGGTCAGTGGACATTTCAGAGTTTTCATATATCGATCAATGAAATATGGATTTGTTATGCATTCAAACACAATAATATTACTTTCTGTTTAACTACAGGTAACAATTATATCGGATATAAATTATCTCAATAGAAACTGACAACAGGCACATAACGACCCATATCTGTAGTATATAAGTAGGACAAACCCTACCTACTTTTATTTTATTTTAAAGGTTTCAATCACAATACTATTTTAATGAACCTGTGTATCTATTTGATAAAGAGATAAAAAATATAAATTCTCACTATAAGGACAAAAATTAATTTTTATGTTACCGGTAATTATCTAAATTTGTAATGTTTAATTTATGGTAATGACTTCACAGCATTTATAAAGAAGATAATATTAAATTAATGTAATAATTTATTAGTGTATAAAATCCATTTTTTGGTTGTTTATTTATTTGATCTATTTGAATAAGTTCTGTGATGACAGTTAAATTGATGTATGTGTATGCTGCCTTTAAAATCCTAGCCAAGATTTAAAAAAAAACATCTTTGCTGACTGATTCTTTTTGCTTAATGTACAATATTTGTAAACTAATTCTTTGCCGATTTAAATCCTTGTTTTCGCTCACCAAAACTTGCGAATTTGGATGCTGCTACTGGAGTTGAGAAAATATACAATCTTAAGTATACAATTTGTAAAATCCAGGCTTAATTTCCTTGTGATAATAAACTTACCTTAAAAAATGAAAAACAACTGCATCGATAACTCTGAATGGTAAAGCATACTTCTTGTCCAGTAAAGTTCTCAAAAATATACTGTTGGCACCATTATAATCCATCTCTGCTATCTTTAAAATGGCTGCAGCTGAATGTAGCATTGGTATTGAGTTCTTTGCCAGAATACTTGCAATGATGACTGCTTCTCTTAATGTACAGTTTCCTGCCTTTAAATGTAAATAATATTTGTTTGAATGTTATTTAATGGAACTTCCAGCAATTTTTCAGCTATATCCTGGTGTCCAGTTTTTATTTCGGGAAGGAGCCGTAGTATTAAAACCTAATTCAGGCGAGGAGAGCTCAACTAACTTTACACTGCCATGAATTGCTAAGGGTAGGGGCTCATACAATGCACAGGGTAATAATTTCCAAATTAAAACTGCTGGACAAGACAAATCTAAACATTGCTAAAAGATAAATAACTCTAACAAAACAAACAATACAAAACTTATAAATAAATCAGGCATAATGTTAACAATTCTATTCTTATACTGTAATTTTCCAAGAAATGCTGTTTTCATATGTTTTCAGAACAACCTTCATAAATGATATCTTGACACTTCGGTGAAAACAGGAATATAATTGATTCTTTTAGTGATACGGTCATTGTGTAAATTAACCGTCCTTAAGGTATCCGACCGATAATTGAAGTCACCGTTTAATTTTATTTTTCGACCAAGAAATATAGCTTAATTAAATCAATATATCGCTAATTAATGATACAATTTAAATATCTCGTTTTACTATAAGTCAATTTTAACATTTGTTAATAAAAAAAAGTTAGTTACTCAAATAGTATTTCCGATGTTTGCCAAAAATTACCGAGGTCTGCTCCGTTGAAAAACAATGAACATCAGGGACACCAAATTTGATCACGTGGTCAATTATGGTCCGGATACCTTAAAAGTACTCTAATTCCAAAGGTTTTCTATTTTCAAGGTGTTGATAGCTTTAGCCGGATATGATAAAATGTTTGGAAATTTGGTCATAAAAAGCTCTTTAACATCTTAATCATTTGGATTTTAAATATTGTTTGGGTTTGAGCACCTCTGATGAGTCTTGATTAGAAGAAATGCACTTCTGGTGTAGTCTGAACCTTGTTTCTTTGATGACATTTTAAATAATATATGTGAGGGGTGATAGTGATGAAATTGTTATATGTACGAATAACAGTCTAAAATCTTTAACTCTTACCTCGCATAATGGTAACAGAATTCCTTTAAAAAATGCAGCTGGTTTAAAAAGAGATTTCCTTACTGCCTACAACAGAAAATTATTGAAATATTTAAGGTCCAGGAAACAAATGATTAAATGCTCAAACATAGAGAAAAATATTATTTCTAATTCATTACATTTTATTTACTTTAATTGATACAGGGAACTAGATATCAATCTAAAACAAATCAGCTTGAACATTTTTTCTAAATATCACATCATAAGTTAAAATATGTCTTCATTGATATTTACAAGCACCTGGCCTTGTACTGTATACGTATATTGCCACAAAAAAATCAACAATACATAAGGATGAATTGTATTATTCTTCTAGTCCTATTGATTTCTGAGAAGTATAAATAGTCTACCATATTTTGTTGATTACCAGGCTCATTGGAGGCCTGGGTCAGTAGTAAGTCATCTACTATTGATCATGTGCCTGCTAACACCAAGTTTTTGGGTTCAAGTCTCACTGCAGACAGGGAGTGCTTGATTCTATTTATAACTGACAAAGGTTGCCTGTTTTCCTACCACAGGTCAAGGGTTTCCTGGGTATTACCAATTCCTCCCTAAACTGGGCAACATGATATAGCTTAAAAACAGCTAAAATGGCAGTAAACACTATTTAACCAAACAAAAGCCTATTGATTACCAACATGGTTGTGATTTTGCGATTAACTGCAACTGACAACGATTGCCCGTTTTCCATTGCAAAAAATGTGGGGCTTTGTTGGCTACTCTAGCTGTTCACCAAAATAAAAAGTGTATGCTGCAATACAGCTGGAAAATTGCTCAATGTGGTGCAAATCCTCAAAAAAGGGACATAACTTCTTGATCTTTATATATCAATATCAATGCAACAAAGAACATACCATATATAAATGAAAATTCAGTCTTTTGTATTCAGTTATATCATCTCTGATTCTGGGAAATAATACCAAATTAAAAAATCTGAAATAAATAGCAGTGTGTAATATAAAGTACATGAGTTAAATACTACTTTTCAGGCAAGACCGTTTTATTACATTTGCTGTCAGATTATACAATTAATTTTTGTTTATGTGTTATTGTATTATGCTGCTCACATATAACTATTGTAGGAATCATACTATATCAATGGGAAGGGAAGTCATAAATAACATAGGTGGAGTCACTGAGGCATTTTTTACTAATAGGCCTATGTCTGTTATTGACACAAGACATTCTAAGTAATAATAAAAAAAATACTGTGTTGTCCATGTGATACCAAGATTGGAACATATAGATGTAATATGGGCAAAACTATATTTTTTGTACAAAAAGCACCTTTGGTTGTAAAAGTATGCAAAATATTCAGTAAATCACATGAATGGCTTAGCCAATCAGAATTATAATACAACATACTATATGTAACTTTAACATTTATTCCAGGAATGAATTTGTACATTTTATTGGTTTACCCTAAAGGCCAGCAGTTGGATTTTCTAATAACTTTATTTTAGTGTGTTTGCTTGTTAGCTTTAGAGTTGAAAGTTTTTGTACATCAAAACAGTATAAAGTAATCTAAAGAAATATTGAAATATATTTCTTTAAATAATTGTATATACAAATGTACATAAAAATATTAATAATTAATAAAACAAATTGTAACCTTTAAATATGGTCGATATGAAAAATATCTACAGGAGATTACATATCAACTCCAACTTCATTGTCCGTCGATGTTATCATGTCGATATTTTTTCATATCAACCTAATTTAAAGGTTATAATTGTATCAAGAAAATCTGACCAGTTAATATCTTTAAGTTGGAAAAAGTGTAGAGCTTGTTCCTCACTATAATCAACATTAAAGTGAATTAAACCAATGGCAATACAATGAAATTTGAACAGCCAGCGAGCCATGGTATGGACCAGAAAAACTTTGGCTTGGTCAATCAATATTTCTGATCCATACCAACACCCATGGAGCGTCTGAATTTCATGCTACTGCCATCAATATAATTAACTATTGTGTATATACAGTGTATGTTCCACATAACATGCACATATTTTTTTACCTAATAAAAAACAACAGTTTATTTTGTCAATAATGATTTCCTGAAATTCTCTAATAGTTTACAATAAAGTAACCTCACCTCTGGGCCATTTTTGCATTTAAATTAGAAGCAAATATTCTTGTGGCCTGGTACATGGTGGCCGCTGACCACGTCTCTGGTTCTGTCAAGTACAATATCTGCAAACAAAATGTCACTTCATAAATAAAAACTGGTTAAAAGATATTTGCAACAAATTCATCATAAAATAGTGTAGGGTTCTCATTTTCCTGTAACCACAATAAAATATTAAATTTGTTATTTTAACAAAAATAGCGAAGATATGTCATAGGTATATTGAAACAAAGAATGCAAGTATGGAGAACAATCTGAGTTCTAGGGGAGAAAAGCCACATGATTTAATTTATTTATGACAAAACTGAGTTTGAGGTACACCAGTATTTAGGCAGGACTCATGTTTGAGGAATGCTTGTATGAAAGACTATTCGTGAGATGTTTCAGAAAAACATACTTGAGAACCATTTAGTACAATAAAAATGTATGGCAACCTCTGAAAGATCACATGAAGCTGAGAACCACCTGTATGAAAGGCAACATGCATCAGAGGGTCACACGAACATTTAAAATATATAAACGTTTCTGTCAATCTATTGTGAAGAACAAAGCCTTCTCTACTGGAATGAGTTTAATGTATTGTACGTTGTCTTTTATACATTCACAAGTTATTGTATATAAACAGTACATGTCTGTTTCACACACCTGTTCCCAGTTCTGTAGATTAGGGATTACTTTAAACGCTTTGGGAAGTTTTCCACTTCTATATCTCTGTAAAATCTGTTTTATACTTTTGTACATGTTGATAACCCTCTCATCCAACTGCTGCATGTTGACACTGGCATTATCTATAATAAAAATAACCAATCAGGTCTTAACAGTCTGAAATATAGCCTATCACACATATTATCTGTAACAATACAAATAACCAATCAAAGTTCTTTTATGTTATAACATAAAAAGTCCAACCAATCAAAAGTCTTATTTGTACTTATAGTGAATAAAACAAATCACAAGTCTTGTGTAAAAAATTTTAAAATCTAAATAATCAGAGGTTTCATCTGTATCAATGCAGGCCTCCTTATCTGAATCTGTTTACAAACAAGTGTGGACTGTGAGCACGCTCACAAAGGGATACCCCTGCTTCTCTTTCAAGTCCAATCATCTCCCCTAAATGATGATGGAGGTCAATAAAATTCCTTTTAGGAGGAGTTGCGCTTACAAGAGATGTGGACAGACGGACAGACAGGGTGATTCCTTTATACCCTCCAAAAAAGTTTGCAGGGGGGGGGGGGGTAATAATAAGAACAATCAGAGGTTTTATTTAAACAAAATACAAAGCAATTTATGCCTGGATCAAGAAAACTCCATTTCCAGTGATTTTCTCAGAGTAGTTGTAGTATTTGACATCTATGACTTCTTCATAACAACAGTCCTCCATGATAGCAACCATTTTAATATAAATCTTACCAGACATCTGTGACTGTACTTCTGTCTTCTTCTCTGTAATCTTTTCCATGATGATGTCTGCCAGTGTTCTATGTTTTGTGGGTTCTGTTGACATAAACATCTGTAAAGCCTTCTCATCAGCCTCATCAATCTCCTAGAAATAATAACAATATATTGTAAATAATTCTATTAATGCTGTAATTTATTTATTTTATGTGCTTTGATTGGATAAAAACACTTAAATTACGTCAGTTCAGATAATTTATAAATTGATATTTCCTATGAGTGGACTACTTTCAGTATCCAATGTAATCAAAATGGCGTCCTCCTAGCGTATCGTAAGGGAGACTGGACAATGTTTGTCTGCCTCAATGGTTTCTAAATTAAATAAATTGAAATTTCAAATAAAATATAATATGAATACAAAATAGGGTTTTATTTTGTTGTTTTTTACTTAAATATCTACAGAACATAGATTCTTTTAGTACTATGTTTTGCATATTCCTACATTTCTGGTCTTGGTACATTTTGAGTTCTAGATAGGTTTCAAAGACTTATTATGAATAAACACTGTGTTTTAGGAAATTATCAATGTGTAAACTCTGGCGAGTCACTCACAAACTAAATAAAGTCTGAATGTTTACCCAACCACGAAATATTTGGAACAGCTATACAGAATTGTGCAAGTGAAGAGACTTCATAATATTGTAACTATAGACCAGGTTTCATGAACATGAAAAAACATCTTCCTAAAAAAGCTTCAAGGCAAAGATAAACCGGAGGTGGGAAGGACAGAGGAGTGAATAAACAGAAGGATAAACCAACAGACCAAAAAGCTATGTCCCCTAACCCTAATTGGTGAGACATAAAATATCCCTAAAGCAAAAAGTAAAAATTTCTTACAATGTCTTCATAGAATTCCTCATGATCAGAGGGAAGGTCATCTTCATCAGAATCCTCTTTGGGTGGTCCAGTGTCTAACGTTGTTTTCTTTTTGGCAGGTTTAGATCTGCAATAAAGAGCCATTATCTAATAAATGTAAAAGTCCACAAATTTATTTTGATCAAAAAGATATTTCCTTACTGTATGGCATTTGAATATTCTAATAAATAGATTGTAACTAAATTATTTCTAATAACCTAAAACTGTTTGTTTTTTGTTTGTTTGAATGGTGTTTAACACCGTTTTCTGCAATTTTTCAGCTACATCATGGCATCCAGTTTTTCTTGGGGAAAGAAGCCAGAGTACCCAGAGAAAACCCTTGACCTGCGGTAGGAAAACTGGCAATCCTTGTCAAATAAGATTGGAAGTGAGTACAACCTGCCAGCAGTGAGTTTCGAACCCACAACTTCAGTGTTGACAGACCATGTGATACAAATATTTATTTCCATGTACTATATAACAGTGTACTAAAGGATTTTTTCAGTCACATGACCAAAACAACCATTCTTCCAATAGAGCACATCAAGGCAATACTGGGACAATGATTTTCATTAGATTATAAGACCATTACTTTCAGTACAATGGTGCGTAAAATTATTGGAAGTCCAGTTATTTGGACACCCATTTATATATATTTGAAATGTTTTCTGTTTCTTTAGTTGGTTGCTTTGTTTGCCTCTTCTAACAAATTTTCAACCTATTATATAATTAATGCGTCCAGTTTTGTCAAATACAAAGACCACAGGGTCACCAGGCATGTCAACTACCAAGACCCCAGGGTCATCCTGCAAACAACAAGGTCATCACGCATGTAATTATATAAACTACTAAGACTACACGTTCACCAGGCATGTCAACTTCCGAGACCACAGGGTCACCATGCAAATCCCAGGGTCACCGGGCATGTCAACTTCCTTCAATACATTAACATGTAATGTAGTAGTACCATTTACCGCCATTAAACAATCAGTTGTTATCAAACCTTCTTATTCCATGTTCTTCTTCCAATTCTTCCTGTTGTAATCGTGCCTGTTCTAAAATCTTCTTTGACAATTTATCATCCACATACTGTAAAAAACAAATAAGAATAAATATATTATAAAATTAATAAAGCACAAATTGGTCACAAACTAAATATGTACATTTAGCAGAAGTGTCCATTTTTTATAATGAAAAATGTATTTTTCCTAACATTTTAACTTTTGTACTTCATGTTTCTTGTTTGAATATTGTTTAAGGCAACATTTATTGGCATCCTGGGGAGAAAGCCATAACACCTGGAGGAAACCCCTGGCCTTCAGTAGGAAAACTGGCAATCCATTTCAATTAATGTTGGAGTCAAGCACACCCTGCCCACTGTGAGAGAGACTAAAACCTGCAACCTGCTGACAGACAAATGATCAATAGTAGATGACAAAGTAACTTAACTACCATGGCCCTTTTTGAAGCAAATGAGAATTTATAAACATACCCAGCTTTGATCTATTTAAATTTACAGAAAATTGAATGATTGATGCACTGATTTCTGTCAAAGGACATAGGAAGTGTTCTACAAATGTATGTATTCGACATACATGTAACAGACATGTTAATAAATAGAAATCAATATAATGCTTATTATTATACTTTACTATGGAATTTCCTAACCCAGTACTAAAATGAATTAGATGTGTGGAGCAATAACTGTTTTTCTCACTCAAAACTGCACCTTGGTAAAATAATCATGATAACTGTCTGGGAATTTCCATGCAGACAAAAATAACTAGTTATTTGTTTGACATGCAAAAGCGCGCCAAATTTAAAAGACCTACTCAGTTCTGACTACACAGTCCCTTTGATCATGTTTGTGTTTAGTTCAGTATAATAATACAGTTATGGCCTTTAATTGACTTCAGGTAATATCCAAATTATTAAATCTCAAAACAAAAGAGTTATATAACACTTTTTTGTTTTAATAATTAAGGATATTACCTTCATTAAAAGCCATAATTGAATAAAAAAACCACAGACCAATGACTAACTAAGAATTGTGCACATATATTTTTGTTTATAAATGATTTATTCCCTTTATTTTTAATAATGTTCATTTAATGAAAATATACTGGAGAAGAAAATTAAACAATTTATAGGTTTTTAAAATATTAATAAATGATTTAAAGTATTAACTTGATTAATCAAATGGGTTTAGACTGTAAAACATTTGTTATCTTTCATTTATTTTTAATCAGACAAAAACAGTAGGATTTATTTAACTAATTATCAAGCCATTTCAGTGGTATAAGTTAGAGGTTTTGAATGTATGCTCAGAAAGTGTATTACCAATTGTGTGGTAAATGCAAGTATAAAAGCAAACCAAACTAGATATCAGTGAGATGGTATACATTTCTGTGGGTCCTGCTGATCTTGAGGTCAATGTCAAAGGTCATCTGAACTATGGTATGTGACACATCACCTTGATATAACATGTATCTACCCACATACAGAATATCATAAGCCTACCTTCAAAGATAAAAAAGTTATAGCTCGGACACAATTATTGTAAGACTGACAGACGGACAGACTGATCATTATAAGTGGACGAGCCCTAATTAGGTCCCAATTAATCACTGCAGTTAGGCTTCTTTCTCAAGATGAGATCAATAATTAATACATGTGTAGAACTCCCAAGAATAACTATCAAATTTCATAATAAAAATTAGTGTTTTCATGTCGTAAAAAGGTTGTTCATTCATGTTCACTCGAACTAGTATGTTTTCTGGACATTTAAGGTTATTAGTGTTACCCTATGACAATTTTTTGGGACTCACCATTTTCAAAAGTGTTGAGTACAGGAATGAACATAAAAAATCCTGCAACTACCCCAGGTTCAAGTCATATTTAGTGAGTATGATATGACGTGGTCCAAGTTAAATGTTAACATTATACATGTATATCCAGTCTAGTTCCATTAATAAAACATTTTTCATCGGACATTGATATTTTATGTTTTTAGTATATCGAGGATGTTAAAAGTCCTATTTGAAGCTTTATTTGAGATACCCCTTCACTACCATTACATTTAATGGCCGACCCCATTTAAGAAAAATAGCAAAGAAAACCAACCGAACAACAAGAGCAAAAAGTCAAGGGACAGTTACAAATCCAGTTATAGACAAACACAACACAAAAACCAAAAACACCAAAAAACAGAAAGGGAGTAACCCGAACGCAATAAAAAAATGGGTGCAATCAGGTGCTCCAGACAAGTAAGCAGTGCCTGCCTCTAATTAGACACCCGTCGAGTTACTCATTGTCATGTCTATGGAAAAGTCAAATCCAGGAATAGGAAACACTACCTATGACTAACAGGGCTTTCAATAGAAGCCGGTAGGCAGCGGATTTCTACGCCTATATCAAAGAAACCTGCCGGCTACTCTTTTTCAAAAATCGACAATTTTTTGAACTTGTTAAAAATTGCGATGTCAACACTAATAGGGGTCTTCCTATTTCTATTTTAAAACTTCTTCTTATCCACGACTTCTGGCGGAAACGGTCTGGGTCTCCACTGAATTGTAACTAAGAGTAAAGAGAGATCGAGGAAACCAGTTGAAAGCATTCCAAAAACAATCCGTAAGAAGA
Source organism: Limnoperna fortunei (assembly GCA_944474755.1). Taxonomy (NCBI): domain Eukaryota; kingdom Metazoa; phylum Mollusca; class Bivalvia; order Mytilida; family Modiolidae; genus Limnoperna; species Limnoperna fortunei. The sequence continues at coordinate 41,026,387 of OX104124.1, forward strand.
TTTGTGATTGGCTAAAGGACGATCTATTTTTAATGTTTATAAAATGTGAAATGAAAGATGAAACAAAGGCAAACAGACCCAAGTCTGGGGTTAAAACGACAGAAAAAAGGTGTATATTCAAGGCTCACCACACTGGGCGAAGTGGGCGACAAAGTCGCCCTAATAAACCTCAAAAGCAAAGTCGAAGTCGCCCGGTGGTTCACAGAAGATACCTGTATATCTGGTCCAAATAATTCACCCAGACTACCAATTTATCAGTAAATGTGTAATTCCAATAAAAAAACGGCCAACAATATGCGCATTTAACATTTTTTCAAAACGATTTACGTCTTTCAAATGGATTACATGCATTTGTTTATTTACCGGATGTGACTAATTACCGGAAGTGGACAACAAAGAAAACTAAAGTACAACGGCCAATAATAAAAATTGTAATCTGTTTGATAAACAAACACTTTTAATTGGTTTCAAACTTCAGTTCTTTCAAAGTGTATTGTATTTTAACAATTTTCTTTCATAATTATATGAGCTGCACTTGAAAGAATAAAGATGTATAGTAATTATTGACATCATGATAAGTTATGTAGATGGTTGTCCTATGAAGCAATTTGGATCAGAACACTTTATGTCCAAGTGGAAGTGTACTGAACAGAAGAATTATTTCTGGGTTTAATGTAATGTTATTCTATCTATTTTCTTTAGAAATTTTGCTCAGATAAACATGAATAATAATGAAAAAGAAAGAAAAAGAATCTAAGTGTGTTATCGTTTAAAAACACAAGAGAAATAATCCTGGATATCCACAATTATAAAAAAAAATGGATGTAAATAATGAAAAATTTATATAACTACTGCGTATTTGTACGGTCCCCCTGACTTCTCCCTAGTGTCTCCCTGAAGTCTCCTTATCTGGGCCTCACTTCTCCCTGTTTGGCTGCCAGGGAGAAGTCACTTCTCCCTACGTTTTTAGGGTGTGGTGACACCTGATATTCATGTTTGATGAATGGCAAAAGTAGCAGCGAATAAAAAATATTTTTTAATGCATTAAACCTTGTCAAACTATCCCGAATTCCTCTTGAAACAGCTCAGCATTATATGATCCACGTGTTAAGGGAGGTCTTAAGTCTGAGGACGAGTGGCTATGAACTTATCCAGATATCTGTGTATAAATTTGTCTCATGCACATTTAATCAGTGATACACACTTGGTTCATTCCACAAACTGAAACAAATTGAATGAATGATTTAATTGGATACAGACTAGCTATCAAAAGAGAAAGAAAACTGGGCATATCACTTTACTGAATATAAATGATTTAACAAATTCACAAAAGATGCAGAAAATGATATCATGATAATCATAAATGACAATTACAAAAGAAACCTATTCACATGAAAAAATGCAAGAAACATGCAAAAAAATGAAAAAAAAGACACAAAAATTATCAATCAAAAGACTGAAAATAAGTCTCAGGACACTGCCAGAATGCAGGATTTTGCGTCTAGTACCCCAGAGCTTCTGGGGGCCTTAAGCAGCCCCCATGACCCGCGGCTGTAAAGGGTCGGCCTGTGGCCGCCGGCAGGCAGCTGACTCAGGTTGCCTACTTTTATTTTTTTTCCTTCTACTTCAAAATTTATTGAAAGCCCTGGACTAAGCGAAAATGTCAGATCGTATTTGAGACACTAATTTTCAATAAAGGTCATGGTGTCGACCAAAAAACTTCTGGAGAGATAACATCAACCTAGGTACTAGAACAAAAACCCTTGTTTGAGTAGTTGAGCAGTCAACAGCAGTGGTCAGTCCAGAAAATCTGAATACCGATTGCAGGATCTAGAATAACGTATAAGCTGTGAAATGCATACACCATACGCTGGAATGTTGCTGTCAATGAATGGGAAGCTTACAATTGGAAAGTTGAAGTCATCATGTTGGTCGTAGAGTCACCAAATTGAGCATTAATGAGGGACAAAACATCATCAATATAGCAGAATGTGAAATTAAAGGTCTGGCCAGTGTCTTTTCTTTCTTCTTGAGCAAGCGTTCTAGGAACTCAACCTCAAAAGAGTACAAAAATAGGTTGGCAAGGAGAGAAGCACAATTAGTTCCCATTGGAATACCAACAGTCTGTTAAAAAAACATGTCCTCCAAAAATGATGAATATGTTGTCAATCAGATAATCTAACATTTGACAGATTTGGTCTTCAGTATATTTAGTATTAGATTTACTAGTAGATCTCACTGATGATGAAGTAAGTTAAGTCATGACTGATTACCAGGTATTTATATAAACTTTTCCCATTTTTCTTGAAAAAGCAGCGTTTTATAAGATCTTTAAGCCTGGTTTTAAGCTGCATATGAGGGATGGATGTATAGAGTGTCGAAAAATCAAAAAGTTTTCATGCTGTTACAATGGGAAAGAGATCCAAACCTCAAGATGTCTATCAGGTTTTTTTTATTTTTTAATATCCACATTTCATTTATTCCACTCCTGGAGTAGAAAGTGTCACTATATTTTTGAAGTCCTGTTTTTACCATTTAGTTGTCAGAAGATTTCTGAAGATTGACGATGCTTTAGTACTCATAGACCTTCTTAAACTACTTATTCTTATTTGAATCAATGACCTCAAGGCCTTTACCCACCCGGACAAGATAATAACCTCTTGGTCCTCATGCTTTGCCCATTTTCTGGCACAGTCCTCTTTTGAATCCATCAATAATTTAAAGTTATCATTCCAGTTGATGGATTTACTTTCATGGTATTTTGGTCCTTTGTCAACAATGTTAAGATCTCCAGCTATCACTTGACCTGAAGGACTATATATGAATGGGGAATAGAAGAGTTTCACAATGTCTTGTTTCAAGAGACGTCTAAAAATAGATCGCTCTTATCAGTTGATTTTGAGGCACAGGGTGTATACACCTTTATATATACCTCTAGTAGCTTCTGTAATTGACAACAGCATCCAATGTTAACATTACACACATCAATTATAGAGTATGTGATGTTCACAGTTAAACAGTGTTTTTAAAAGAAATTTTAAGAGAAAGTGGCAAAAACTTGTCTGTCACAAAGCAGATTTCAGTTGCCAGGTGTTATGCAATAAATCCAGCTGTAGTCGATGAAAATCAAAAATGCACCTTCTGATAAGAGGTCAAATGAAGACTCGGACATTGTGGACAATTTGAATCCTATTCTTAGTTTAGATTCCATCAGGGAAATAGAATTCATAGAACTATAATTTAAAGGCCAAAGAGTGACAGTGGCAGACAGACCTTAGAGAATTTTCGCCATGCAATTTTCATCATGTTTATACATGATGACCTAGTTAATAAGACTTGAAAATGTGGTGACTTAGTTATGAAAAAAGGTGACACATATAAAAAGATAAAATCCTACCAGTTATTTTTCAAGATGGTAGTGACCCCCAACATGTTCATGTATAATCAACTATCAAAGTTAAACTAATGACAAAGACACAATTACATATTAAATATCTAAACCTACATTGTATACTTGTACAATTCCATTCCCACTGTAAACATTTTGAAAAACAATAATTCACCAGAGGTGCTCTAGACAAATGGTTAAAAATACAAAAAAATTATGACTGAAATACTAGTATATGGCCACCCATGGCCACTCTTATTTCGTCCACACTCAAATTTCAACAATTTTCCTTCATTCAGCAATGTAAACAATAAAATTACTGTTAAAATATCTTGAATTTATTTCATTAAACAAATGACTCCTCTATAAAAAATTAAATCATATTAACGTCCGTTTAATAAAGCGACACCGCGCAAGACATTTTCATAGACGAAATTCAAATGTACTACCATACAGTGAGTGTACATGTTATATTATTAAAAAAAACATTAAACGCTGTATTCGTGTATTTTACGAAGATTGATAGCAACTATGCCTTTGTTAGCAAAATGTAAAGAAAGAAAGGAATGAGGTTCTTCTTCATCTTTGTGTGTGTTAACTGGTTTGAACAGTCTGTGTCTTCCAATGTCTAAAATAATAGCTACCAATCTACACAGAGTGGACAAAGGGTATGTTAGAGATGACTGGAGACATCATTTATAAAGAGAATTTAGTGTTTTGAGTAGAATAGCATACAATTTAGTGCAAATATGATGAAGTCCTTTGTTTTTGAACAAACGGTAGTAGGCCATTTATAGATCATGTAACGGGTGATGTATAGTGACCATGACCATGACTACATTGTCGCCTATGTTTGTGATTGAAAAGTAAGGTTCATCACATTCACACTGCTGCAACCAGGACTGGAAAGGTGACCTATATACTATCGATTTTGTCATTGCATCAATATGGTATTGCAGTGCCTACTTTTCTGATCCAGTATTCTTCCTTCCTTTCGTCTACAAAGAGGTGTACTTATTAAGATTGTTAGAATGATGATCAGAGGAGGAAAAATGTGTTTGTCCGACGCCCGGGGCAGTGCAGTTGTAGCTACGGGCACGCTTTTTTCCATAGAAATAATTCCGTCGTGACTTTCTATTCAAATAAAAAAAGTTTCTTTAATTTCATTTTACATCTTGATTGATAGTTTGCCTTTAATTTTGTGTTAATTTAAGCATAAAAATATTGAGAGATTACTTCCTGGTTAAATCTATTTACAATATCGGAAATAAATAAATCAATATACTAGGGGTAGGACCACCATTGTTTATCGCCTCTTCGGCTATATAAAATTAAATAATATAAAAATAAAGAAATATTCCTGTCACATGACAACAGGTAGCCCCTAAGTATTCTCTCAAAATTTCAGCACCACTTTCATTGCATATAAGAAAGAACGACCAACCGGAACTCAACTCACTCAAAAAATCTACTTTCACTTTCAAGTTCAGTCCCAAAATAGTGCATGTCATCCAATGACACATAATTTTTATCTTTAGTACACATCAGTTCAACTTTATCCTCTTGTTTCCTGAATTATTCAGCTTTCCAAAAATACCAAGTTTGTTCCAATATCTATTATCTTTCAAAAGTTATAATTATAACAGTGAGCAGCTATTTTTAAATAGCACTACTTTTACATACAACCTCAGGACTTGTTCCCGGTATTTGGTGGTCCTACACCTTCTAATTATTAGAATCCGAATCATTTCAGCGTTTGAAAGTAACCGGTTTTGTGTTTCGATTCAAGCGCTTACTTGTTGTTGTTTTATTTAATCAACTTGATAGGTTGCGAATGATAAATGTCGCTCTTCAATTTCAAGTTTACTACAAGTACACAGAACGTGACCACAGGATCGAACAGAATAAAAGAAAGGCCACAGATGACAATGATGATCATCGTGAATCTAAAGATAAAAAGTATGACCGTAAAAAACGAGTCTGAACTTTCCAACCATCATGGAAAGAAAAGTTTCCATGGGTGTCATTTAATGAGGAGGAAGAGGAAATTACTAGTAACTGTTTTTATTACAGATAAAATTGCTAATACAACAATGTCAAATATCAATAATATTTTTACATTAATAAAATTAGTCCAATTGGCATTCCACACACCTTAAAATAATATGCATACATTTTATTGTCATATACCAGTTAAAAACAAGTGTGGACTGTGAACATGCTCACAAAGGGATACCCCCCGCTTCGCTTCAAGTCCAATTATCTCCCCTGAATAATATCTGACAGCGACGAAAATTCTTCATGCACATCTACATATGATGTACTTCCTTCATGTAAAGTTTCATCAAAATGTGTCAAGCGGTTTAGGAGGAGACGCGCTTACAAGGGATGTGGACAGACGGACAGACAGACAGGGTGATTCCTATATACTCCCCCAAACAAGTTTGCGGAAGGGGGGGGGGGGGGGGTATAAATATCTTGGTATCAATTGGGGTTTGAACGAAAACAGCTGGGCTTGGGCATTTCTTAAAAAGCCCTGGGCTTGACCTTAAGGAGAACATTTTTCCACCACTGAATTCTAGATTTTTTTCAAGGATGAAGACAGAATAGAGTGATCTGGCTGATTGAAATGTTGATATACAGCAGGAAATTTGTTGACTTTAATTCCTGAACGGTGTCCATATATATGTTTGTGGAGTTGCCCTTTTGTTTCTCCAACATAAATAAACAAGTCTGCATACTACTAGTAGTAGGCAGCATTCTAACGCGCAGTAAATAATTTACAATTTAGATCATCAAAACTTCTGGTGTGATATGTTAAATTACTCGTAAATTTACAAGTTTTACAATTAATCCTTTGATTTAAATTTAGTAATGGTTCAATGTTGTTAATCGTCCTTCTAGTTAAAGATATGTACAGATATGTACACACCAACATGTACTAACTGGACGGAATATGGGCAAATATTTAAATTTGATCTGAATTTTTATACTGGAATAAACTATCAACCAAATGAACATTAGTAAAACTCTATTAAGTTTGGAGACCTGCCTTCAAAGACAACACCATTTCCATGGTGCCATCAGTTCCGGACCTTTTTATCCTGGGCAATGTCAGAGCCAAGTATATCTGACATTTTCATGTAAATCATGCTGGCTTTTGTTTTGAAGAAACACATTTTTCATTTGTTATAATTACCACAAATTGCATTCGTTCTGCCATTAAATACAATTTGATTCCATAATTTTGATTTACTGTTAAATTCAAAATCATTATGTCAGCTCCCAGTAAAATTTCGCCTCGATATTTCAAACATGGATTATTTAAGTGAACATAGTTTAATTGATTGAAAACAGGTATATTCTCTGTGCTTATGTTAGTTTCATTATATTTCACATGTTAAAATATACAGAACTTCAGAAAAAAATTTGCTCAGAGAAAATTCAAATGGCAGATAAAACCTTGCATTTCAAATAATAATAAAAATGTAAAATAATAAATATAAACATGAAAGGTGTCTGGTCGTTTCACCCTCACTACCTATTAGCCCCGAGTCGATTCGCATGGGTCGTTTCGCACCTAAAAATCGAGTCGTTTTGGTGCTCTACATAAAAAAAATTGTGTTGAAGCAAACAATAAAGCGTATTTTGAGAGTTTAAGCTAATTATCTTTAAATAGTAAAGCGTATTTTTGTAAAATTAGCTTATATTTGAACTTTGTGTATAAAAAACAGGAACATATAAATCCAAGGGACTGGAATCGAACGATTATTACAGGGACCTGAAGTCGCCCTACGACCCCTCAAAAGCGAAGTCAAAGTCGTCCGGTTATTTCCCTCAAGTCGCCCGATGGTTCACAGAAGGTACTTGTATATGATCTGGTCCAAATAATTCACCCAGACTACCAATTTATCAGTAAATGTGTAATTCCAATAAAAAACGGCAAATAATATCATATAACATTTTTTCAAAGGATTTACGTCTTTTAACTGGATTTCGCGCCATTTGTTTATTTACCAGATGTGACTAATTACCGGAAGTGAACAACGAAGAAAAGTAAAGTACAACGGCCCATTATGAAAAATCGTATTTTTTTTTATAAACAAACACTTTCAATTGGTTTCAAACTTCAGTTCTTTCAAAGTGTATTGTATTTTTACAATTTTGATGTCATGTAAAACGTAGTGTTTTTACAAAGAGGTTTCTTAAATATATTGTAAATGCTGTACAATATATTTAACAAACCTCTTTGTAAAAACACTACGTTTTACATAACAATATTGACTCTTTCATTTTTATGTTCAATTTCTATTTTTAACTTTATATTCTATTTTTGGTTGTCAACAGCAACCATTGTTTATTGTGACGTCAACGCCGTACCTGAATTAGTACTTAAGCTATGTAATTTTATAAAAAATTGTCTTGATGACGGCAGGAAACTGCCGAAACTAGTCGATCAGAATAAACATAGACTGTTGCATCCTTCGAAGTGTTGTTGTCAATCCTTTAATTAATTTTCTATATAAATATATGAGCTGCACTTGAAAGAATAAAGATGTACTTTAGTATAGTAATTATTGACATCATGATAAGTTGTGTAGATGGGTGTCCCATGAAGCAATTTTGCTCAGCACAACTTTGTCCAAGTGGAAGTGTGCTGAACAGAAGAATTATTTCTGGGTTCAATGTTATGTTATTCTATCTATCTTCTTTCAAAATTTTGCTCAGATAAACATGGCATGTTCATAACAAACTGTTAGAAATATTATGATGTATACAAGAACTTCATGAATGATGTTTATGTCCACACCTATACAAATACTTTTAGTTGATCTATTTTTATTTGTGAATACCTTGTATGGCTACAAGTACTAAGTATATAGAAAAAATGTCGCCATATCTGGTGCTTTTTTTCATTGATTTTATAATGATAAAGGTTATGTGCTATTTGATATTGCATACCATGAATAATAATGAAAAAGAAAGAAAAAAAACTTAATCTAAGTGTGTTATGGTTTGTAAACACAAGAGAAATAATCCTGGAAATCTGCAATTGATGTAAATAATGAAAAATGTATGCAACAACTGCGAAAATTAATTATTTGTACTGTCCCCCTGCCAGACTTCTCCCTGATGTCTCCCTATCAGGGCCTCACTTCTCCCTGTTTGGCTGCCAGGGAGGTCACTTCTCCCTACTTTTTTAGAGTGTGGTGATACCTGCCACTACTCTAATTTATCAAATAAGTGTTGACATGGATATGATCGTATATATGGCTTTCGTACGACACCAATCGGCAATCTGTCTGTTTGAGACTCAGGCACAACGTTTATATATCAATACATTGATGTACATGTATTTAATAAACAAATAAAAAATAAAAACAATACAAAAAATAAAACCAAAACAATCAAACACAAAACTACATAAAATTATGTCCCTGTCAAAAACACAAAAACCCCCAAAACAATAAAAACCATCAGTTTTTATTAATTCTAAAATTAGATTGGTGTACTAGTCCCAGTGAATTAAAACCAAAACCGCCTTGTATGGTTTTATTTGATGTTTATGGCTTTCACCAATTGACCCATTTCCAGTTTTACATGATTTATCTCCCCTTTTACTTCCGGTTAAAAAACTGCGGCTGTCATCACTAAAGGACTATGATATTTGAAATAAAGATTTTGTATTATTTTTTTATTGTTTGTCTAGACCAATTAAATTTTCATCTAATTAACATCATGGCAGAATGTTACTATAGCCATAGGCAACAGGTGAGTTTGAATCTGAAAAGGATGTCACTGGTAAATTTGTTTAATCAAGCTATAAAACAGCTGGGGTTCTACCTTTTATTAGCATCAGGTAAATGGCCAAAATAAACATCGGTTAATTAATTAACGATCATGTTTACACAGCAGGGAGCTATAATAACATCCTCACTCATATATTGACACCTGTCATTCACCTGAAGCATGAAAATTTATTAAAGACAATTGTCCATTTCAAAAATGTTCAACAGGACAAATTGCGGCTATAGCCGCAGTTTTTAGTAACGGAAGTGGCCACTAGGTGGCGTTTTTTAAATTGGAAAGTCATCAATTAGACAAATTATATGATGACACAGGTATTAGCTACCTAGGGTGTACCCTCGGACAACTTATGACACTGTTGTTTATTGAACCATTTGTTCACCACACCTGTGATTACATAACGATTGCAACAGGTCAGTGATTTTGTTAGCTTGAATTTGCCTCCGAATTTCGGCTGTTTCCCCTGGAGCAAATTTCCCAAATTTTGTGTACATATTTCACAATTTCTGACAAAAATCCCAACAGAAAACCATAAGAACAGGCGATTGAGGTCTATATTATTCATGGCTTCCGTTGGAGGGCTACTCGCCGTTCAATTTTGTTAACATTTTAATAAGAAACCTTCATATTTTTGTCACTCCGTGTTTATCGAGTTTACACGCCATAACAAAACAGTGTAAGCTGATTCCCGTCTGACTTTTACCTTGTACAAACTGCACAGCGCCAAAATAATACCGGAAACCAGTTCCAAGCAAAAGAAGTTTAGAAAAGTTCCGGAGCAGATATGAACTGTGTGCCGGATATTGCACAATAAGATGCCGCCAGTGTTAAACGAGTATTGCACCGATTTAAACATAATAATAATTAGTATTTTGGCAGTCATTTTCATTTTCTTATTTTAAATATGTTTAAATATGTTTACGTGCATTTTACATAAAATACATACTATTTTTATAGGATTCAAAGTGTTGACATTTTTAACTATACATGTACTTCATTTATAATTCTAGCAACTTATTTTTAAAAAGGTTATTCTATTGTAATGTATTTTTTTCTGGTTTTTCATTGATACATTATACTTAATAATTTAAACTGCTCAAAATAAATCCACATAATTCCAAACATCTTGATAATATAAAATCAAACAAAATGGAAGTTTCTGCAGTCATCCGATGTTTGAACATCTCACATAAGTCAAATAAATATATCTAACAAAAGACCAATTAAGTTATTTTATTGACTGCTTACTGTTGTTTTCCTTTTTTTATATGTGTAAAACCATTGCTTTGTTTTCCCAATTTTAAGAAAAACATCGATAAATTTTCCCAATTGAAAAGGAGGGGCTGTTTTTAAAAAAGGCAACAAAATCACTGCAGCTGGCCAACAAATTATAAGAGAATGGGTTGTAAAAATATTTATTCCAATTTTGAATTGTTTTTCATTATTGCTTTTAAAATTAAAGAGTTTCTGGTAAGAAGCTGAAAATACGTAACAGGATGGAGATGTCCTCGTGGAAAAAAGTGTTGGAAAAGGGTCACAAAAGTATGATTATTCATCGTGTTCTCAATTATGACATATTTCTTTGCCTTTTCAAAACATTATTCTTTCATAATTTGAAAGAAAAAGGAATATTTCGTTCATAATACATGCGTACTAGTAGATTGGTTTTATTTAAGGAGACCGTTTAAAAATGTGTGCCATCTTCACGAAAACCTGCTAATATTTTATGCTACGTTATCAAATAATAACTGGTAATTCTCAACAAAAATAATATATGCTGCAACACGACCAAAATTGGTTGGTCTATTCCTTTTAAATGTGTAATAATGCATTACGATAATATATGGTCTGAAAGTATAAAGGTCGTCAAAATGACATACAAAAATGGTGACCGTTACAATTGCTCGCGATTTTCGCTTATTGTAATATTTTTAAATGATAAAACATGGTCATGATAATACAACTAGGCAAATAAAACACTAACAATTATTAAAAAAAACATATAAAAATATTTACTGGCTCAGGATAATTGCAAAACTTTTTATTATTGATACCATATTGTTCTAGATACTGTCATTTCTGGGTTCTCGTATAATCTCGTTCGCTCGACAAGGAAATCCTACTTCCTTAACTGAAGACTTAGCAAGTGTCCAATCCCGTTAGTTATACTAGTCCCAGATAAAAAATTATAAAAAGGGCGTAATTTATTAAACTTGAAATAGTTAATTGTCATTTGTTAAATTACTGCATCAAAATAATTAAATTAATTTGTTAATCACTGTCAAATACCAATTATCACTTCTTAATGTGATGATTCAAAGAAATTAAATCATTTTATGATTAGGGCTTTTCCAGAAAAAAAGGTACAGGGGGGTCGGAACGCATGTCATTTTTTTTTTCCTTGGTAGGGGGGGGTTGAGGGTATTTGTAGGTATGTTCTTATTAAAATAATCGCGGTTGTCGGTGTTTTTCTGTTTCTACTTCACCAAACGCGGTGCTTTCGGCAATGTCCGTGCGATTTTCGACTGACGATTTTGTCGGAATGAATGCAAGGGGAATAACCGATCAAGACAAGACAAGACAAGACAATTTTATTAAACCAATCATGGTGCCCAATATTGAGCTAATCAATCAAAATATATAATCATCATAAAGAAAACATATCTAAATAAGGCATTATTAAAAAAGTGATTATTGATTACATAAACAATGAACAATTATGGATAAAATAAAGTAAAGTTATAAACCAACTTTGAATGGTTTACGCCCGAAAGTTCCGAATGGGACTGGTTGCCGAGTTTCTCTAGATTGCTATGCTGTCTCAATAACCAGATGTTGTAAAAGCCCGAGTATACTGAAAATGCAACTAAAGGTCAACTTTTTGTCCGATTTTTGTAAGCGTGATAGCGTCTCAGTTTTCGTTATCGTACGTAGCACTGCCGTAACATTCATCAATAAAATGAAATACAGCAAAGTCCTAAGACAATTACCTGTCATTTATAGAAATTTCGTACTGTATAGTTTTAATTTACCAGGTTAAAATGCCGTTTGAAGTGGCATGTTTTGATCTTAACTCGGCAAATTAAAAATATAAATAGGAATGGTGACAAATCGCGACCTAGCGACCTATAAATTATTAAATCAATCATAATATTACGTCTTCGGTCCAATTTTCAGCTTTTGAAACCACCGGGAACAAATTTGTTTCAACTTTTTCGGTGACAAAATGACGAAAAATATTTAGCATCTGCCTGTCAAAGTAGAATAGATAATGCATCAGTACTTATTAAATATATAATATATAATAGTATTGCGTCTTTTGTATAATTTGTGGGTCTCAAAGCCGCTTTGAACAAATTTGTGTCAGCTTTTTCTACAAAAAAGGGGGGGGGGGGAACTGAAATACATTTGCAATGTAATGGTAAATTTTTTGAGCTTTGTGTGCATTAGAGAAAAAAAGTGTGGTATAATCATAACAATCATTAAAATATATTATAGAAATCCCAAATCAACATAATTGTTCAATATATTTACATGTATATAATCAAGACCTGAACAAATTTTTAAACCTTCAATTCAAGAATATTAAACCATGTAGACAAATATTCTTGTCTGCCATTGGAAAACAATGTAAAAGTTAAGGACAAAGAATTTTTGTTGTTGTAGCATTAAAGACCCTATGCTTTTTACACTGACAGCAGCTTGTAGGGTTTGTACAGACAAGGAAAGTTGCACTCCTTGTCCTAGCTAAACACATCAGTCGATATGCTACCCTTAAAATTCTCAATGTCGCAAATTTTCCTTGCAAGAGTTTCAAAGTCCACATAGTAGACACAATGCAAGATACAGTGACCATTAGTGACCCATAAGCAGAATGGAAACAATGTTTCTTTTTTCTTTTTTTTTCATTGATTGATTGACTCAATTACATGACACTTATTTCAGTCAGTATAAATAGTGAAGAAAACTACATAAAACTACTACTATAAAAGATTCAACTTTTTATAGGCCAGCTGAAAAAAATCTTAATTCAACTAGAAGTTGTGGAGGCCACAGTATATGAAATGGTTGGTTATAGAATTATAGGCATCATTAAACTGTGATTGTTGGAATTCAATATGAACATTATGACATTATAAATATATGAATTTTTCATTCCTTATAGGTTCACCCTCTTAAACGTGGGGGGGGGGGGGGGGGGGGGGGGGGGGTAAGGGGCTATGTCAGTATAATGTCACTCTAGGTGTAATATGAGTTATTAAATGCCAAAAACATATATCAACATTAAATTATCAACAGACAGCACATTTGAAACTATTATATGTCTTACGTACGCTATGTGTACAAATTCACTACAAACACGAAGGCACATGGAGCTTTCCTCAATTCCTGTCAAATTGCACCATGTCTTGGCACAAAATAATTCTTGGAAATTCGTTATATACTAGACTTTTAACGAGTCATGCTTAATGTCAAATTTAAACAAACATTTGTTCTTCAAAACGACAGTTTCATGGATTAAACATGATTTGTGTTCATCAACATTTGAAAACTCACACGTGTTTTGGTCATGTTGGTAAACAACCTCGTGGCTTTTTACGATAAATGGAGAAACATTTCAACTGGTATAATGAGAAAAACTATTGATTAATTAAACAAATGGCCTGTGCCATGTTTACATAAAAAAATGACGATTTTCTATCATCGATCTTACGCAATCAGTTGATTATATCTGCGTCACATACATACAGTCATGCATCAAAATATACCCTTGATCGATTCCTGTATTACGTATAAATTGTAACATTTAATTTAAGAAAAACTTAACCTCGCCAGTTTCTCCTGAACTAAACAATTTTTATAGATGGCGCTGTTAAGAAATTTTTGTTTTACATACAGGTAACTTTTACGGCGTTAAATTGACCTTTATCTGTCAAATCGGGGCCTTTGCTGTCCTACTGTTGAAGAATTGAGTGTTGACGACGTTTGCCGTTGGTTAAATACCAACGGCCTATCACAATATTCAGATAAATTTAAGGGTAACTTTATTATTGTATATTTAATCCTATCTGTGGTTTTAAGATTCGAATATAATCAAATAATATATAAATTTTATTTTATAGGTGGGGGGTACTTTCCATAAAAACATTTTCTAGGTTGTGCCTCTAAAAAAATTAAAATTTTAGTGGTGGTACCCCATTTTTTGAGCTGCGTTCCGACCCCCCTGTACCTTTTTTTCTGGAAAAGCCCTTAAATAAAATTTCAATAAAATGAAGAAATTAATTGAAGTTCAAACTTTAAGTAATTTTTTAAATGTTCAATCTTCATGATGTCTGTTCTTTTCATTCATTGTAATGATAATGTAAATTATTAAAGAAACTATAACACAAAATGATACGATATACACATAAAGAAAAGACCCAGGGCGAACAGGAATCGGGCGAAACGACTCAGTGCAGGGCTCGACAATAACATTTGTCCGATTGCCCGGGACAAGTGGAAATGTCAATCGGACAAGTAAAACTCAGTACTCACTTGTCCGTCAGGACAGGTTAAAAAAATAAGCCTATAATTAAGTATCATATAAAGAATTGAAGTATCTTTTCTCGAAAATGCGAGTTTGGTAAATAATTTTTCAGAATTTATTATCCATTACATTTTTTTCATTGCCGATAACATGTCAACAAATGTATGCAAATTACTTAGCTCTGGTTCGAAACTACGTATGCATAGCCCTAACTACAACCTGCGATGGAACCAGTAATATACAACTTATTCGTGATCAAGAAAACGCTTGAAGGAACTGAGCTTGCCCATAAAACTAATTTGACATCGAAACATCAACACACACATGGATCTGATGAAATTCGGTCTCACGACGTCCAAAAAAAATAAATTGTAACGTTAACTAAGAATAATATGTATTGTTTTTAACCAAATCATTGAAACATACAAATTTTGGATGTTCTGGGTCAAAATTTTTGGACAAGTGATGTTTTCATTCGGACAAGTAAGTTTTGAAAGTCACTTGTCCGAAGGGACAAGTTTACAAAAAAGTTATTGTAGAGCCCTGTCAGTGGCGAGGGGTCCTACTAAACGCAGAGAAGTACAGAGAATTGCAGAGAAGTAATTAAAAAATGGTTTATTCGATTAAATAAAGGTTTCTTATATATACATTTGTTAGATTTTGTATAAATTTATCAAAATTGACTAAAATATTACCTTATTTCTATATAGTTCGTCTGTGAATTGACAATTTCGAGCAATTCGATGATGTTTACATAGGTTGTAATGGCTGACAGTAGCGAGAAGTAACTGTATAATGTATCACACATGATGTTTATTATGTAATAAGTATGATTAGGAACAATTTCATCACAAAGAACACTTTTGGGTGAAAAAATTGTTATTAAGACCATAAAAAAGAGTGATTTCATAGAAAGTAAACCAGGTGTACACTCTCGTACATTGTGTAAACAAATGTGCATATAATTACACCACGATTACCGGTTAAATTCCGGATTGACAGTTCATATTGGACAACCATTATATGAATAAAATATATAATGGAAGAGCCCACACGCCACGTAAAGGCTATGAACTATGTAGAGGTGGGCCCATTTCTGGCCTGAAATGTAAGCATTTTATTTGAAAATTTTTGTGTTTTTTTAATTTATTATACAGGGCTCACCACACTGGGCAAAGTGGGCGACAAAGTCGCCCTACTAGGACCTAAAGTCGCACTAAGGCGCCTCAAAAGCGAAGTCGAAGTCGCCCTGTCATTTCCCTTAAGTCGCCCGATTGTTCACATTAGATACTTGTTTGTTTGATTTGTTTGTTTGAATGGTGTTTTAACGCCACTTTCAGCAATTTTTCAGCTATTTCATGGCGTCCAGTTTTTATTGGGGGAGGAAGCCGGAGTACCCGGAGAGAACCCCCGACCTGCGGTAGGAAAACTGGCAATCCTTGTCAATTAAGATTGGAGTCGAGTACACCGTGCCTGCAGTGAGAATCGAACCCGCAATCTCAGTGTTGACAGACCACGTGATCAATAGTAAACGAACTACCTTGACCACTCGGCCACCGAGGCCCCTTAGATACTTGTAAATCTGGTCCAAATACTTCACCCAGACTACCAATTTATCAGTAAATGTGTAATTCCAATAAAAAACGGCAAACAATATGCATATTTAACATATTTTCGAACGATTTACGTCTTTCAAACGTATTACGTGCCATTTGTTTATTTATCAGATGTGACTAATTAACGGAAGTGAACAACGAAGAAAAGTAATGTACAACGGCCATAATGAAACATCGTATATTTTTGATAAACAAACACTTTTAATTGGTTTCCAACTCTTTGATTAATATATGAGCTGCACTTGAAAGAGTAAAGATGTATAGTAATTATTGACATCATGATAAGTTCTGTAGATGGGTGTCCCATAAAGCTATTTAGATCAGCACAACTTTGTCCAAGTGGAAGTGTGCTGAACAGAAGAATTATTTCTGGGTTTAATGTAATGTTATTCTATCTATCTTCTTTGGAAATTTTGCTCAGATTATAAACATGGCATGTTCATAACAAACTGTTAGGAATATTATGATATACAAGAACTCATGAATAAAGTTTATGTCTACACATATACAAACATTTTTGTTGATCTATTTTTATTTGTGAATACCTTGTACGGCTACAAGTACTGAAGGAGATAGTAAAATAGTCCCTATATCTGGTGCTTTTTTCATTGATTAATGATAAAGGTTATGCGCTGTTTGATATTGCATGCCATGAATAACAAAAAGAAAGAAAAAAAAACTGAATCCAAGTGTGTTATGGTTTAAAAACACAAGAGAAATAATCCTGGAAATTGATGTAAATAATTGTAACCAGGTGAAATAAATCACAACAAAGTAATTCTGTGAGTCCATTTATTATGAGTGGAAAATAGTTTGTTGCACAATATATCAAACTTATCACTCTTCCACATAATGAAAAATGTATGTAACTTCTGCAAAATTAATTATTTGTTCGGTCCCCCTGACTTCTCCCTAGTGTCTCCCTGAAGTCTCCCTATCGGGGCCTGACTTCTCCCTGTTTGGCTGCCAGGGAGAAGTCACTTCTCCCTACTTTTTTAGAGTGTGGTGACCCCTGTTATATATTTTACATGTTTTAAGTGACCCCCAAATTTATAACTGAAATGTGAGTATTTAGTGTTAAAGTAGTTAAACCGTCAGTATTGTCTGTGATTCTCCTGTCTTGCAGGCGAAACACGATAATTTACAATATTAATTTACTTCTCATTCATTAAAACATTATTAAATGGGGTTTTAATTAAGGCAAATAAAATAATAAATTTATAAAATATTTGAATTAAAATTTAAAAGTTTGTTTGTTATTAAAGTTAAACCTTACGTTTTTTATTTGGAGCAGTAACTGTCTTGCAGTTTTTATTACGTTTTCCTTGCCCGGGTTTTTTTGGCAACTCTACATACCTCTGGTATGGTCAAATGACCACCAGTAGATGTCAATGAACAGGAGGTCTCTTGCTTAAAATTTGCCAATTTGACCTTGATCAGGGGTGAGTTGCGTCAATGTATTGTGTGAGATGGATGCCTGCTGCGACAAGATGTATTTGCCACTGTCAGACAAGACACCCCTTACGAAAAAATAATTAAGCACTTAAACAGAACTAAAACAAAATATGTACACAAACAATGTAGCACAATAATTATTTACGGTAAAAAGCAATTTCATGAATTTGAAAGCAGGATTTATCAAGTGATTAAATAATTTCTATAAAATCGTTATAAAACCACAATGAAAGCCAAAATATCTGCTGAAATTTATTTAAATTTTCACAATATTTATGATGAACTGACCAAGCTGAACTGTAATTTTGAGAAAATAAATTAGTTTAGAGTTCTACTCAAACATCTTGACATGTTGTTTTATATAAACGCAACGGTCGTTTGATCCCCTCGTAATTTGTTTGACACCTCTGTTAATTAATTTGAATTACATTGTTGTTGTCACACGCTTGATTCTTTATTAAGACATAACAATCCAATTAACACCACTTTACCTGATTAAACAAAATAACGCACAATGATCAATTATACTAGGGTCGTCAACAAAAATTGCTAGTTTAATAAATGACAAGATTAAAGAAATCTTCCGCATATTGTTTAGACTACCGTTCAAAAGCTCAAATTTTCTTCATTAGTCAATTTTAAATTATTTTCTTTGATATTTATTTCTTTACTGACTATGAGAAGAAACGTACTGCGATTAAAAAGAAGTGTAAATGGAATACGAAATCTCATCGAACGTATAATCTTACTTTTACATTTTTATAATATAATCGTATGTTTGATACAATTTTTAAAATATTTTATGCAATATAAAACAGTATAACAAAATATATCAGAAACTGTGTCATGCCGTAGATTACACAGATCTACTCCCAAAACTATCCGGAATTTACTGTTCAGTTTTGTCAATCGCCATATCGAATTTACATTGAACAAATTTGGATGAAATAAAGTCGGTTATTGTAAATCTAAGTTCGTTAAACATGTTAAAGGTTATTTAACATAATAAATTGTGTATGCACTAACTTTATGGACACATTTATTCAAGAAAAATAAACCATTATTTATGTTTCTCTCATACTTCTCTCCACTGTAGGCCATTACATAATATGTAAACATCGTCAAACTGCTCGAAATTGTCAACTATAGTAAACGTCACCGTGTCTGTCCAACGGGTTTTTGCCTGGCAAAATTGAAAACTGGTACCGCGTTTGGTCGAGTTTATGGTCCTTTTGTAGATCTCATATTACACTTTTTGAAATCAACAATTATTTTCCACAGTTAATCGGCGTTCTGAAATGCGGCTGAATTTTCATTTTGATAGATCGAATTTCCATAGGAAGTCAGCCATTTTTGTTTCTAAAGGGGTCTAATGTTGTTTACAAACGGTCGTCTGCTTTCGTAACGTACAATGGTATTCGGACAAACCACAAGACTTTTCCCGACTCCACTGCAATACAATATTACCCGAAGGATTTCGAAATGACAACAATGGAATTTTCCTAACGTACACTTCCGTTCAAAACAAGGTCAAAATTTAGTATGGAAAATCACTGTATAAAAATGAAAAATTCAGCCGCATTTCAGAACGCTGATTAACTGTTGAAAATAATTGTTCATTTCAAAAAATGTAATCTGAGATCTACAAAAGGATCATAAACTTGACCAAACGCGGTAGCAGTTTTCCATTTTGTCAGGCAAACACCCATTGTAAAGACACATTAAAGTTTACTATAAATGATATATTATGTAAAAATATGGTCTTCTTATGTTCATTTATACAATATAAAACATATATATATATATATATATATATATATATATATATATATATATATATAGTAAAACAAGATAAAGTCCACAAGACGGCATTAATATGAATAAAGAATAAAATCACATGAAAAAATCTGTATATTGTATTACAATAATAATATTGTTGTAATACAATATACAGATTTTTTCATGTGATTTTATTCTTTATTCATATATATATATATATATATATATATAATAAACCTTTATTTAATCAAATAAACCATTTTTAATTACTTCTCTTCACTTCTCTGTGCCAGTGGTTCTTTGCACTTCTCTGCGTTTAGTATAGTCCGAGAATCCTCTGCCGTCCAACGCTTTTTTTTTTTTTTTTTTTTGCGTGGGACGTCAGAGAGCTCTCCATAAGCAAAACAGAGGATTTTGCGACACCAGTTTGGGTCGGCACATTTCATCGTGTCAGATTTAATAAAACATTTTCATCCAGTTAATCTATATATAATTCGGTTCTTTAGATATTTTTCTCTAGGAATATGATCATCTTACCTTCAATCAAGATGATTTAAGTCCATTTCTAAGCTCATTTCCATCGATACCCTTACATTCCTACATTTCACTTTCATTTTGAACAAAAAGTCATGTGGCAACAATTTGACTTAAATCCAGTGCTTAAATTAGCTTGATTGAATGTATGATGATTATATTCCTAGAGAAAAATATCTAAAGAAGCGAATTATATATAGGCTGTTCAACTGACCTTAATGGGAGATAACTTTATGAACCGGAAGTTGTGATTTAGTAAATCAATTTCACGTGGAATTACCATACTGAAAGAAAAAAAAAGAATTGAGAAGTTTACACATTGATTTAATTGGATATGTTTTAATAACTGGACAGCCTTATGTTAGCAGTTAATTCTCTAACTTAAATGTACAAAAAATATGCAATTTTAAAGAAATAATTTGACTTTTATCGGCAATCCTGTTGTGACCCATCGTCTTTATTGTAAAAAATAAAATACTTAAAAGCATAGTATCATCGAAAAGCAGGCTTTTCTGAATAGATATTATTGTCTTTTATTTAATTTTAATTTTATTATTATAAGAGACCTTTCCGTTTTAATCCGACGATTTTTTTTTGTCATGGTCCATTATTTATTTGTAACAGTTGTCTCCCTTAGACTATAGTATGTTTCTTTATTGCTTAAAACGATTACAGTTATACCGTTATTGTATTTACCAATAAAATATTTGGATGCTTTTGAATAACATATCCTTTTATAAGATAATTAAGTACAATTTTTTATGTTTATTATTTTAGAGCAAATTAAAACCTTCTAAACAGAATTGTGTACTTTTTTGGAAACATGCTATAAAATAACTGGTGTGGTAAATAAATTCGAGTTATCTCCCATAGTAAAAAAATAACACCGATTTCAAATTTGGTTATTTCCCTTTGATCACAATCATTTAAAAAAAAAATAAATTGTAAATCACATTTTTTAATTGGTTTATTGGCTATCCAATGAAAAAATGTCATACTAGTAGTTAATTCATTGGTAAGGACATAGCAAGCAGTTACAACAATTTTCATTGGATTATCTAATTATTAAAAATTTCTATTGAACACCCTGTTATATATAGATTAACTGGATGAAAATGTTTATCATATGTTCGATCTCTTCTTATTATCTCTTAATGATATATAATTGTTTTCGGGTAAATTGAGCAAAAAGGTAAAAACCATACTCTACAATATAGTTCATGTTGTAAGTGATAAAATAGCTTATTTAATATTAAATAAAATATTTCAATTACAGTTTTCCGTATTTGTTAAATCCTTCAAGCTTTAAAATACATTTTTTTGTCCTGATCTAATAAGAAGAAGTAAGATGTACATAATTGCATATTAATGCGCGCTTTACCAGTGTATATCTCGGTAGTATGAATAGATCGTTTCAATTTTTATTTTTGGATTATTTTACTATCTATAGGGTAAGCCTAGTATTTTTATTAATGCATTCTATTCTTGACATAATAAAATGTATATACTTGCGTTTCTTTTATTAATTAGTTATTTAATTTGATAAGAAAAAGGCATTTAAAAATTTTGTTATGTTATATTACGTAATGTATTTCATCGCTTCCATTGTATTTCTTGGATTATTTCGTGATTTATATGTCAAGCTTCGTAATTTTTTATGCATTCTTATTTTAACATGATAAAGTGTGTATTTTTCGGTTTCTTTTATTAGTTACTTAGATAATTTGACAATAAAAGTGCATTTTTAGATTTTGCGCTTGTGACCACTCATCCAGAAAACTTATTTCTGGATTATTTCATAATTTATAAGGTAGAAAATGGAACCTTTACGCAGAAAATTAGTCATCTTGAACATTAAATTTAATTTCCCTGGGTTTTGTTTATTGATGGTTTCGAAATCCCAAACTCTCGTGAACGATTCGTGTGTGGTAGTGGTGGTTTTAGGGAGGGGCAGAGACATTTCTGTGATGTAATTGTATATTAGATGTGCCTTGTTTATTTGCTAATTGATTATTTATTACCTGACACTGAACTTTGATGAAAGGTAAAAATGAAAGACCAATTAGACTCGCATAATAAGCCGCTAAAATGGCTAAATTAGATTATGATTTTGATATATATTGTATATAGCCTGTTGTTTTGTTTGTTTATTTGTTACTTTCTCTGTACCAATTGTATTATTGGCTGTGTGAGAATAAACTATATATACAAAATTAGATTTTCAAACAGGCATGTTATTTAAAAAAATTGATGTCTGAATCAGTGAAAAATGTGGTAGAAATTAGTAGGGAAAAGGAATTTCTCAATAATAAAAAAAGCACAAAAGATATAGATTTTTATTTAATTCAAGATTTAAAAATTTTGATGTTAAGATATTTTAACGAAGCAAGTTATATATATAATAATACAACAGAAAAAAATTCAGTTACGTTCGAATAAAGGTCATCAACAGTTTATATTGTTGAAAATAATTGTAGAAGTTAATAATCTCATCAATTGTTTTGCAAAATAAGACTCTTCTTCTAATTGTTTTTTTATATTTTAAATTCTGAAAATTTTATAAAGTTCTTAGCAATGTTTATGCACATGAATGCTAGTTTGACGTTTGAAATACATTTAATTGCAAATCTTTTGAAACAATTTTAATTACAGTAAAATTAAATCAATAGAAATTGTAACTTTTCGGTATGTTTTCTTTGATTTTCCGAGGACACGATACATGCCGATCTGACATTCACATTTTTTCCCCCACAGAACCACGTGACTATGGTCAATGTATTTTTATTGGTCAACAATTGTCTTTCCAAAACTTTGCTTTTTTTATTACAGTACTCTTCTCAAAGTTGAGATATTATAATCAAGATGATTATTTCTTGCCTTCCCAATCGTCTATATTTGCAACCCTTTACAGCATATGATGAAATTTTAAATAAAACAAATTGAAAAAAAACTATTAAACCAAATGGGATACACCTGTAACATATAAATCGAACATCTCTGGATATGGGTTTAACCCATATCTTTTCTTGTATTAAATCTGACACGATGAAATGTGCCGACCAAGACCGGTGTCAAAAAATCCGCTGTTTTGCTTATGGAGAGCTCTCTGACGTACCACGCAAAAAAAAAAGCGTTGGACGGCAGAGCCTGAGGATTCTCGGACTACGTTTAGTATGACCGGTGGCGAGCGGGAATCGGGGAGAAACGACCCGGGGGCGAACGAGAGTCGGGGCGAAACGGCCCGGATTCATATTCGTTGAATGGGGAGGTTTTTTGTTATAGAATTAAATATCCAGGCAAACACCAAGACAAGACTGATTTTACCGTATCATCTTCCTCTTTACGATTACGAATTTTCGACCGTCCACTTTGTTTGACAGTTTTGTCTGTAAGAATTTGATCTGCTAAAGGCTCATATTTAACTCCTTCTTTTGCTTGTTTAGACACTTTAACTTTCTTTGCTTTTCCCATATTTAGAAATTCACGTGTTGACAATCGTGTAGTGGTTATGAGCAGAGCCGAGGAATACCGCATGTAATTTGAATAAATGAAAGAGTTTTATAGATACTAAAATAATATGACATGGTCCCGGTACATTACACAACACGCACAACAACAACAAAAATTCGAGATTAATGTATTCTTAAATTAGTGTTTATTTATTTATAATATGTATATATTCATTGTTAAATATCTAAATAATCTTGAAACTCAAATGATTATACAATAAGTATAATGTTTGGATCGAAATAGTATAATGTTTGGATAAAACACAAATGTTTTCACACTTTTTACTGTATTTACTTATTGTTCCCCATATTACGAGCAAATCTGCCAAGTTTCATCTCATTCCGAAATAAAATAAAGCCGTTTCAGCCTTTTTTATGAACAAACTTTAACGCTTTCAATTGTTCAACTCGACACTTGATTTTAAAAAAAAAATCAACAACTTTCATGTGTCATTATGTCCATAGCTGGATGATAAGTTTTAGCTTTCTCAACCTATATATATGTCATAATAAACCATAGGAAGGCTATATCTTTAAATAATATCAATATTGAATTCCAAAGTAAAGTTCGAAGTGGGGGTATAATAAATTATGTCTGATGCTGTATAAAAGACAGGAAAAAAGAAAATGTGTGGTTGTTTTAAGACAGCCACATCGACAGTTGGGCGAATAAATGACATTTCTAACATGTGAGAATTTAACGAGCTCGAATTCATACGTATTCCGGCATGTAATATTTGCCATAGACGAATATTACAGGGTTCGCTCGACACCAAGTCTTAATTGACAAGAATGGTCAGTTTTCCTACCGACGGTCCGGGATTTCTCCAGGTACTACGGCTTCATCCCCGAATATAAACTGAACGCCGTGATATAGCTGAAAAATTAGGTAAATTGGCATGAAATACAATTTAAACAAACAAATAATCTGTTGGTTTCTCTATACCCACAAAGTACATGTAGTATCTGAGCTTCCCTTGCATAAAGGTGTTCATATTCACCAGATTTGCGTTTAATAAATGAGATCCTAGTTAAGTGTCAGGCAGAATTGGATCGTATCTATTAACTGGAGTTTGATACAAAAACTTTCACAGATTCTGCGAGTAAACATAATTTTAACTTTAAGTCTAATTTCGCAGCTTTTGAAGAAAATGACTTAATTATTAGGGTAAGAATGTTTTGGTTCATTAGATCATAATATTCAATTAACAAAAACCAGAATCAAATCACTTGTTTAATTAACTTCCAAGCCGACCCCACCACTCAAAATCGAATGGTCGTTTTCTAATATGCCTCTTATTTGAAACTGGAGGGGTTTTTTTTATCCAGACAACCGGCATCTCTCACTATAATATATAAATACAATGTGAGGAAGTGAATCATGCACACGGGCAAAAATATTATTACAACACTCAAAATCGAATGGTCGTTTTCTAATATGCCTCTTATTTGAAACTGGAGGGTTTTTTTTTATCCAGACAACCGGCATCTCTCACTATAATATATAAATACAATGTGAGGAAGTGAATCATGCACACGGGCAAAAATATTATTACAACACTTGTAGTTTTAAAATATATTTATTTGTGATAGCTACGTTGAAGTAAAAATTACGATGATTTTTATACACTATAGAATTTTGTACTTGGCCGTTTTGACTAATAACGATATCTATTATTATCTTGTACTGAACCAGGTATACACTGTATTCAAAAATATACTTTCAGGTTCTTCTTCGGACTCGCAGGATTCTGAATTTACATCTGTTTCGAATTCTTAATGTTTACCTGGTTTATCTCAATCTAATGAAATTAACTCTTTCACTTGTTTCCTCACTAACATTTACACGCAGCGGCAATTATAAAAAGTTTTAGAATGTGAAAGATTTAATTTGACTTAGATTGGTTTTATATCTGCCATCTTTCAATTCAAAGATTTTTAAATACATAATATTCAATGTATTTGTTTTTAAATTGCAATTTTGTATTTTAAAATGAAAATTTTCTCTTGAAATGTATTTCACAAATTTGCAAAATAGTTTGTTCATCTTTGTTGAAAAGATGTTGATAAATATTTTTTTTTTTGCCAGCAGTGAGACTCGAACCTGCAACCTCCATGTTGACAGACTACGTGATCTATAACAGAGGATGACTCGGTGAGCAAATGGTTAAGATAGTTCGTCTACTATTTATTATGTGGTCTGTCAACACGTATTAAGGGTTTGGGTTCGAGTATCATTACGGTCAGGGTGTATTTTACTCCAATTTTAATTGACAAGAATTGTCAATTTTCCTACCAAAGGTCGGGATTTTCTGCGTGTACTCCGGCTTCCTCCACGCGAAAAACTGGACTCCATGATGAAAATTGCTGAAAGTGGCGTTTAGCCTAAAACAAACAAAGAAAAACTATAGTGATTGACTATACTTTAACCACTCGGACACCGAGACCCCGTCAAAATTTGAAAGAAATCAACGTAGTTGTTTTTTCTTTAACATGTTAATTGTCATCCAAAAAAATAAAGAGCTGACGCAGGAAAGTACATGTGAATCAATACCTACCCAAGTTTTTGTCAAGAGATGGAATAAAAACAAATGATTTGTTATCATACAATTCACGAATAGCATGCATATTCTAAATTTCATTAAATTACCGATAAATGAATAAGAATAAAACATGTAATCTGGAGAATGAACAAAATAAACACAAAATATGTATGTTGGCAGTGGCGGATCTAGGGGGGGGGGGGGCGTAACCTCCCTTTACAAAAAATAAGAAAAAGGAAAAAAAGAGAACAAGGATGGTAACAACCAGCGCCAAAGGCAAAAATGTAATTCTCGCTCCTCCTCGCCATAAATTAATGCATTAACGGTACTAATTTGTTAATTATGATATCTATGTTGTATACTGTACAAAATAAAGGTTACTGAACATATAAAAACTTTGTGTTAAATAAATTCATTTTGATGCTTGGAAATTGCGAGAATGCAGGATTTTGCACTATTTTTCGAGAGCTCCAAGACCCCTTGCCGTAAACGCGCATCTGCGAGGCGCGGGAGGACCACTTGGCGTCCCTCCTTTTCCGATATCCCCTTTTTACTACCTCCTTTCAAAAATCCAGTATCCGCCCCTGTTTGGACCTTATAGCCAAGTATGATACAACACTGTACAAGTTAGGAATGTGTTCTAGTTGTTTGGTACAAATTTCTTTCTGAAACACAAGCACTTTTTAAAAATTCTACTACTATACGACATCGCCTAGCTGCTATTAATGCATGGGCCTATAATGTTTTATGGACTGACAGATTCTAATTCATCAATATATGACGTCATAGAACACAATCACAACGACGTCACTGAACACAATAGCCCTTCACAACAACGTCAAAAAACATTCGTGGCATTGAACGTAGATTTTGATTGAATTCTTATGGCACTTTCATTGTATCTTAGAAATCCAGAAAAACCAAGCAAAAATAAAACAATAATTCTCAATGATTTTAAATTTGAACTAGTACTAAATTTGTCAACAATTTGTTTTAATATTTCTGGCGTAATTGGCTCTTTTTTGTTTGCAGGTTTACTCAATAAACGCTTTCCACCTTCTAAAATTAGATTAAAAAATTTATCAGAACAAGGATTTATCTTAAAATGAAAATCATGAAACCATTTGACATCATAAAAAATGAATAACAAGACTGCTTCACTACATTTACTTTGAATAAGACTACCAATATAAAGTGACACAGTGGTTTCTGTAGCTGGCAAACACTGTAATGAATTAGAATTGCACCAAGTCTTAAATTTTTGAAAATAGCATTTGTATTTCTTGATTGTATTTTCCGACTTGGAAAATTCAACGTAATTAGGTAACTGTTTAATAATACTGGAAAATCTTGAATCGGTGGCATAATTCTTGAACTGTGTCCAATTTGACTGTACAGTCTACAAAATAAATAAACAAACATTAACATACAATATAAAAAAGTATTACAAGAACTGTAATGCGACATTAACCCTCGCATTATTGCGACACAGTGTCCTCTATACATATTACAGTATGTGGCATTCTACCTCACATACACTGTAAAACATATGCGGCATTCAACTTCGCATAAATCAACAAATCTGAGTATGTGGCATTCTACCTCACATACAACATATAACATGCGGCATTCAACCTCGCATGTTCAATATAAATCAGTTGACAGTTCGTCATCACTTATACAAACACATTTTCATCATGTTAATCAAATATTAATTAACTGAAAAATCTACTAGCAATACAACAACATTTCCATTAAATGGAACATTAGCAAACACACTATTTTCCGGTGAACCTTTAACGAAAAAATTGACAGGTTTTTCATATTCTATATAATCTTTAATAAAAATTTTTAATTTTCCAGAAAATTTACAGACTAAAATAAAGCCGACATCTATTTAGGAACAATTAAAGTTCCTTTTGCTTTACATAAACAAAAATGATTAATGCAAGAAGAAATTAAGCTAATTGGAGGTACCAGCCAGTTATGATGTCCAGACCAATCATATGCAAAAGCGTAAACTCCAGAGGTGTCGGGCGTATAATACTTCGAATAAAAACAGTTTAATCTCTTAGTTTTGTAATCTGCAAAACGATCACAAGTGTAAGGGCCCCGAAACTTATTGAAAAAATCAAAAATATGTTGAGCAACACCCCAGTCGTCGAAATCGAAAATTTTGCTTAAAGAATCTGCAAAAGTATTTTCTTCTCTGGGAATCCATTCTAAATCTAATTTAACTTTATAAGTCAGACAAAAATGAAAAATTTCTTAAGCAATATCCTTAAGTTCTTCTTTCATACTGCCCTTTTTTACAATTTGCACTACATTTTGATTGTCAGTATAAATTTTTACATATTTTTCGGAAAAATCAGACTTCAAAGCTGTTAAATTATTTTTTAAAGAATAAAGTTCTCTCCAAGTAGAGCTCTTTTCACGTTCATTTTCATCAAACATAAAATGTACAATTTTTTCGTCATTTAATATAAATCCAGCGCCAGCAAATTGACTTGCATCTGAAAAACTATTCTTTGTGGTTTCGTGTAAATAGGAACTATGCATTTTGAAGATAATGAATCGCATTGAAAATACCAAAATTTTAATTCTGTTATAACAATATCATTTATGGAAATTAGACTATCCCAGCTTTTACTACAACAAATAGCCATATGAATGTGTTTTGTCATAAGATTACAAATGTTTCCTAATGCTGGAATCCAGGATATTATTTTGCCCGCAATTTTTGCTAAATTTCTAATAGTCATGTGACACTTTCCTTCAATCAGATTAACAATGCTAGATTTTAGACAAACAAATTTCTTTTGGGGAATTTCTAAAGTACAATTTTTAAAATTCCATAAAAAACCTAACCATTCAATTTGTTGCACAGGGTCCCAATGCTTTTATCTCTTTATTAACAATAAACCCCGATTTTAATAAGTCTTGTTGAACTAAAGCTGAAAATTGTTCACAGAATTCATAAGACTCAGCCGTGCACATACCGTCATCTAAATATATGACAATAGGCAAACCCAGACTACGCCAATGTTTGACTAAAACACGTAAAGTCTTCGTAAAAATATGACCGGCCGAAGATAACCCAAAAGGCAATACGGAAAAAGTAAAATATTTTCTAGTGTTACCAAATATCCAAGAAAATCCTAGAAATTTTTTATCATCAGGATGAATATCAATATGGTGATACCCGGATGTTAAATCAAACCTAAATGCATAACAATTAGAAGTCACAAACTTTTGGCTTCTTTTACACCTTCAAATTTAACTTTCATCTTATCAACAAATTCGTTTATATGACGAAGATCCAAAACTAACATTTTCTTTCAATTTTTCTGCAATAGTTCATTAATAGCTTGTGCAACGAATTCCGAATGTTGCAGTGCAGATTTATTATTACGCAAAAACGCAGACGTAGGCATGGTATGTTTGTTTGTTTGTTTAATGGTGTTTAACGCCACTTTCAGCAATTTTTCAGCTATATCATGGTATGAAAAGGAATCCGGTAACCAAAATTGATAACATTCAAAATAAATTCATTGCAATGCAAATCATTTTTCCAAAAACTAACATGTTTCTTTAAATTGCTTTTAACACTTAAAATTATTGAACTACTTTGAAAGCTGTCAATGTTTATACTAGACGTACTAGGAGTTAAATACTCAACTTTATCTGCTGTGTCTGGTTCACTGATCTTTTGTGAGATCTTTTGGAACTGACGAGATTGAACTAGCTGCAAGGAGTGATCCCCTGTGAGGACAGGCCCTGGCGAAATGACCTGGTTGATTACAGTAGAAGCATTTGAAGACTTCTGGTGTTTTCTGGTTTCTTCCTTGGATATCCGATCCGCTGTATTGGCCAAAGCCACGAAAAAAACTTCTGGAGTTGAATTTTCCTCCCCTAACAGACGAATTCTGCGAGAATCCTGATGATTCAGTAGGCCTAACTATGTCATAAGGCTTTAAAGTCCTATTGCGATTAGCCCTTAAAACATAATTAGTACTACAAATAACTGGATAGAAATAAAACATATGCATGAAAATTTTATATATTTATTTATTTTACAGGTAAACGTATTTGCGAAAGATTTTTTTTGCTTGTTTGTGTTTTTGTTTGTTTGTTTGTTTGGTTTTTTAAAATTTTGTTATAATTCTATTATTATAATAATAATTATTATTAACAGTGCCAACAATATGTTAAAGCAAAAGTTTCAATAGCACATATCGCATATAATAAACGAATACACCTATTTTATACATACCAAAATCTTTGTCAATCTATAAAAGAATAACTAGCTAATTCTAAATATTTATTATGAATAAAATAAAGTACTTATAAGAATCGTAGAACCGTAAGTAAACTATCTTGCTCACTACCGAAGACAGGACGTTAAACAATTAACAAAAAATAATGTATTTGCAGAATGAAAAGTGTATATTCAAATAACAAATATGGTGTTCGTATTATTACTATGTATAAATGCTCCAATTTATTTTTATATCTCTTTACCTAGAAATAGCAGTACGTAGTTCTGCTGCATCTTCTTTGTTGTCCGCCAAAGGACTGTCCAAGTACTCTTTTACGATGTCACACCCGTGCTTGTCTGCAATCTTTAATATCTTATTTCTCTTTCGAATAACTTCTTTCTCTGCAGTGATCAAATCAAAAGCTTCTTCCAACTTGCCAAACTTCAAACAACTTTCCAACACCGATAACTTGTCCAACCTTTCACGTTAAAGCCGTATTGAATTTTATTTCCCTCTTTTTTAAAAACATAATCATTAGCATATACACCTGTAGCTTTTCGATATGTAGAACATTCAAAACGATCTTAAAAATGTTGAATTAATGTGGTTTTCTGTCGTTCCAAAGCTTCGTTCAGCGTAGCAGTAAATTGTGTTATAGCCGCTTCTGTAGATAATTCTGTAGACCTTCCTTCACTAAAATCTTCTCCGTGTGACATAGTATGCAGAAGAAAGAAAAACACCTGTTTCTTTGAGGTTACTGCAAGCGTCGATACCCGTAATACTCGTCAACACTATTTATATCAGTCCGTGCCCGTCCATATCATGCAAATCGTGCACTGTAAAAGCGGGTATTCTACCCACACTTAATTATAGAACTGACCAAACAACTTCAAAACTGACCAAACAAGTTAGTTATAATTTATATGTAGTAACTTAGGTAAAACCCCATTCTACCCGAAATAGAAATATATGTAAATCAAGGGTGCTATCAAATGATTAAACTTGCAGATCGAACAAAGTGAAGTTGATGTATCAGACCAGAGGCTATTCTTGTTGTCTTCTAGTAAGAAAGAGTAAAATTGTGCAGTCCATTATCAGATTTAGAAGTTTTGACTGGTTATCTACAAGTTCAGTTGTTAATTCATTACTAAGTTGTTGACTAAGAAAGATCCTCAGTTTCTCAATGTATATATTTCTAGCGGCATTTAACTGTCTACATCTTATTATGAAGTGGGATATATCCCGAGGTTCTTCCTCACAAAGTAAGCAGGTCTGACAAAACTCTGACTTACTGAATTTGTATTTGTCCTTTTGGAGAGTATATGTTCCAGTGATGAGTTTGGCTCTAACACACGCTCTTTGTATTGCAAAGGTTTCACTGCCACAGGCTTCCCATATAAGATGTGGTTTTCCAATTTCAGCGTCCTTAAAGTTGAGAAATTGTAGTGTTATTTTTGTTTCAGCATCTTCAACAAGTTTTTGTTTGTAATAGAGGTTAAGCTTGTCTGCAACTAGTTTCTTCCATCTCGATTTCGATGTATTGTAAATGATGTCATGTGGTGATGATATACCATACTTTTCACAGAGTTTTACACGTTAATAAACCAGCTTTTCGAAGATAGCGTTTTCATTGCAAGTTGGCGCTCTGCAATGTTCTCTTCAACAGAGGCCTGGTTTTCGATCACGTTTCTAAATGTTCTTTCGGGGAGATGCTGAATTTGTTTCACTAGCTTTGTAAAGTAAGTATTGAGGTTTTGGACGTTGGTGGTAGAAAGATGTATCACATCCAATCCATATAGCAGTCTATGGAATTACGTAGCAGTTGATCAGCCGCATGGACACACGAGGATTTATACCATTTAAGCCATTAAAGGGAAACGTCGCGAAAAAATGAAAATTTGATATGTTATTCTTCAAATAAAAAGAAATGTAATTGCCTTTTGATGTTTTGTTGTATTCTTTACCGTTACGATTCTAGAGTGGATTAAGGGTGGTAAAATTGTGTGTATGGGGGCCGCCATATTGACAGTATTTACCTCGAGATTGCGTTTGTGACGTGATAAATGTAATTCTCCAGTAAATATGATAAATAATCCAGTTTAAAAATATGTTTTTCTGCCTTTGCTCTTTGAAGAATATATAAACTGTGGCGATGACTAATGAACAGCTGACAACATAAGATTACCAAATACGTCTTAATGTTTTAATGATCTTTGTATTAATAAAAGTATTTATACACACAAATTTTAACCTGTCTTTATTTAACTCGGATAGAATTTACCTAAATATAATTTGTAATAAAAGATATATTTATATAATTATTTTTTAAACATAAAATACAATTCCGTAGACAATTTTGCACGTCTTGAAACGGCAGTTGTACCTGGACGTTAAAAGTGAAAATTTTACAGGTAAATTTTCTTTTTTAAGAAAGGTAATTAACAGAATTAGCAGGTATACAAGCAGGATGTTTATGGCAATTCCTAGATCATTTGACGCCGACTTTGATGTATGACTATTAGGACATTTTCAAAGGCTAACCGTATTAAAGGTTAATTAGAAATTAAAAATGATAGCAAAGGGAAATTATTTTAGATCAAAGAATCTATGTCAGAAATAAGCACTCAATTGTTTATTTTGTAAAAAAAATGTTGTTATAATTTCTCCACTGTGAATTTCTCGAACCAATTAGAATTATCACTGATGGAGTTTAATTATTTCCTGTAAGGTATATAAAGTGTCAAAGCACAGGATGAATATAAGATTTCGAATACCTTTAGATGCTAGGTAACAGGAAACGTACAACTGACACGATGACACAAATATATACACGTAAAATTTTTGAAACTGTGTTGTAGATTTATTTACGCACATACACAATTTTACCAATAATAATAATAATACATGTACGAAACGAAGTGAAACTTTTATGCGTAAAAACAAAGAATTTAAAAAAATTGCACCTAATGACTGTTACTGGTACTTCTTAATAGTCAGCTTCGCAAATATTATGTATAAAAATCTTTCGTTCAATAACTTGTATAATATGAGTACACGATACACGTTGAAAATAATAATACAAATAGTTTTCAATTTAATTCTTTTTTTTTATGGACGAAATTCCAATTATATTCGAGGAAACGAGTTTACCTAAATGAAGATCTCAAATGTAGTGAATTTTTTATGCGCAAACACACAGATTTTAAAAAATATAGCCCATAATGATTGTTACCTGTACTTCTTAATAGTCAGCTTCGCAAATATTTTGTATAAAATTCTTTTGTTCAATAAGTTACTTAATATGATTACAAAATACACTTTGAAAATAATAATACGAATAGTTTTCAATTTAATTCATTTTTATGGACACAATTCCTACTAATATTTGAGTATAAAATTCAAAACGAGTTTACCTAAATGAAGATCTCTATAACATAAAAGCACCTTATCATTAAACTATTCTCAAAGCAACATTCTTCGAAATGATCTTCGCATTCTAAGTTGCTTTTGTTGTGGACATAGTCTAAAGCAGAAATCTTTAAATTGGTGAGCCACTTGTTACACAAATCGGAAGGAATACAAAACGCACTCTTACCAGAACCTCGTTTTACATTACAACCTTCTACTTTGCACGTCATGTTGATTATGATTGACCGTTTCACGTTATTATCATACAACGACTTTTAGGTATTTGGCTGTCAAGAAATTTCTAGTGTCGCCATCTGGTGACGAGATAGTAACAAGATGGCGGACCTCCATAAGTTCATTTTTTTACACGGTAAATTCAATTTAGAAACTTAACTGTTGAAAATATAATAAAACATCAAGATGCAAAAGTGTTTCTTTTAATTTGAAGAATAACATATAAAATTTTCATTTTTTTCGTGAAGTTTCCCTTTAAGGCCAGCACCCATCAGTGAAATGCAGTTCTCCTGGCTAATTAAATTCTCTCTTGCAGTACTAGTTTTGTGCCACATTTTGACATATTATCTCGTGTGATTCCAAGATGTTTTGCTGTACTAGGTGTTGCTAGTGATTGGTTGTTTATCGACCAGTTTGGATTGTCATTCGTTCTAGAGTTGCATTGAAGCACACATGCATGATTTTTGGCTACTTATTATGTATCTTTGTTTGTTGGCATGAAATCATGAGTTGAAGTTCATGAGGATCATTGGAAACCAGTGTCACATCATCGGCTACAGTAGGAACTCCACAGAAAATAGGTCATATTCTTGCCCTAATTCAATGATGCTCATATATTGAGAGTAAGGAGTTGATAAAAATCTTATAGGCAGCAGAAGACCACACGCCTCCTTGTTTAACGCCAAGTTGCTCAAATATTGTTCTGGAGAAAGATGTATCACATCCAATCCATATAGCAGTCTATGGAATTACGTAGCAGCTGATCTGCAGCATGGACACACGAGGATTTATACCATTTAAGCCATTAAGGCCAGCACCCATCAGTGAAATGCAGTTCTCCTGGCTAATTAAATTCTCTCTTGCACTACTAGTTTTGTGCCACACTTTGACATATTATCTCGTGTGATTCCAAGAAGGTTTGCTGTACTAGGTGTTTCTAGTGAGTGGTTGTTTATCGACCAGTTTGGATTGTCATTCGTTCTAGAGTTGGATTGAAGCACACATGCATGATTTTTTGGCTACTTATTATGTATCTTTGTTTGTTGGCATGAAAGCATGAGGATCATTGGAAACCAGTGTCACATCATCGGCTACAGTAGGAACTCCACAGAAAATAGGTCCTATTCTTCCCTAATTCAATGATGCTCATATATGAGAGTAGGGAGTTGATAAAAATCTTATAGGCAGCAGGAGACCACACGCCTCCTTGTTTAACGCAAAGTTGCTCAAATATTGTTCTTGAGAATCGTCCTTTCCATTTGACCTTCGTAATGAGATTGTTATACTATTCTTTAAACAGAATCCAGTTATCACCTGTTATTCCTATCTTATACATTTCTCGAAATAAGCCTTCATGCCAGACAATATCAAAAGCCTTTTGGCATCAGTGAGAACAAAATAGATTGGTTTATTTGTCTCCCTTGACTAATTTAACAGTTCAGTGATCATTAAAGCTGCTGTTGTAGGACTTTCACCTTCTGTGAATCCCTTTTGTAGTGTACTCTGTTTGGATCTTATAATGTCATTCTTTCTTGCAAGATGAAGTTTTTCAATGATTTTTCCATTAGGATCTGTCACAGTGATTTTTCTATACCAATTTGGATTATCGATTGGTTTACCACCATTCTTGTAGATTGGACAAACCACACCATTCTTAAGAATTTGAAGAATACATCGCTTTTCGAAGATAAAGTTAATAATGGTTGTAAGTATAAAAATGAGTCTTTCGCCTCCATACTTAATATGCTAAGCTGTGACATTAGTGTCATCTGAAGCCTTTCCATTCTTAAAAGACAGTATACATCAGGTCACTTCTTCGGTTTTAACCGGATCTAAGGGAGTTGTGCTATGTTCGAATAGAGCTTGTAGCTAATCATTGTCACTAGTGACTTCTTGTTTTTAGGCAGCATAAAAATTGGGATCACAGATAGGTGTTGACAAGTCTTCAAAATATGTTGCCCACAAATCGGTGATTTCATCCTGTTCAACAATCTGACTTTTGTATCTGAGAGTAAGAGTCTCTGACGATTACTGATTTCTTTGTTGGTTAACTAGAGAGTAGAATTTCTTGTCATTTGAGTCAATGAGTTCCATGATCTCTGTCATTTTACTATGACGTTTTAATGCATCAAGTATTCTTTTTGCGGTTCGTATTTGTTTCTTACAGGATAGCATTTTCTTCAAGTTGTCATTTTCTCTATCATCATTTCCAGTTGTTTTCTATCTCCAATGGTAAAACTGCTAGTTTAGCAAAAAGTCCATTCCTTCTGTTCATTCACGTTTGCGTTTCCGACGAGTTTTCTTCGGTGGCTGTATTGATTCTGCACTGGACACCGTAATGTCACACAGTGTTGTTAAAAGTGAGTTCAGGTTTTCTATTGATATGGAATTTTGATTGAATTATATTGAGTCTAATTCTTTTTCAACCTTTTGCTGATATTCATCCTTATCTATTTTCTTCCACTGTATTCTACGGCTGACAAAGTTCCATTTGCCATTTGTGACAGACTCGAAGTCAAAATTGAGAATTGCTCAAATTGGGTCGTGACTCGACGTATTCAGGGGTTCTCTTTGAAACATCATATACCACTTCACAAGTTCGCTTCCTTCAATAAAATAGTCTCTCTGAGATTCATCTCTATTGTTAAAATGATAAAAAGTACTTTGGTCTGGGCATACATTAGGGATTTTGAGATCTCTCTGACATTCACTTGTTCTGTTAATTGAGGCATTTACATTTCCTTCAATGAGTATATCTGACTGTCGACGGTATTTTGTTACGATTTCTGATAGTTCATCTGAAATTGCGAAGTAGTCGTCTCTTGTTTTATTTGGTTGGGAGATAGACACAAATAAGAGTAAGAGGATTCTCTTTATCCAGTTGTATTGCCACGATTCGATATCCACATTTTCAAGTTAACAATATTCTAGCGGTTCCATAATTTTATTGTCATCAAAACATTTAATATGGCTAGAGAAGTTGAACGATTCAAAGAAGTATTCCATTTTATGTTTATCCCATGTGTGCAGCCAATGTTCCTGGATAAAAGCTAAAAGATCTTTTTAAAAGGGTTTCTAAATACAGTTTATTTCCAGTAAAACCATCCATGTTAAAAGATGAATTTGATAACGAATTGTTAAAAGAGGGACCAGTCCCAAGACCTACATATGTTGCTGTGGATGTATGTACAGAACTCATGGATTCAACGTCGATGTCAGGCTGAGCATCGATTGAGGATTCAGATGTTGTTTCGCGGTGGCATTGTCACTAACCTCCATGGGTTTTGAAAGTTTGTTTGTAAGTATGATATCGGATACTGCATTTGATTTGGTGTTGGTTGAAAGTTGTTTGGAGTGTGTTTCATGTGCCTTTTCCGGTTCTCGGTTTTGAATATTTCCTTCGGAACGGCCTCCTGCTCTAAAAAACGTGTGTTACATGTTTCAGTGGTTAAAGAGGCAAGATTGTCAGTATTAGGATTATCAGTTTGTTTATCATTTGAGTTATGAGTCGAATCTATTTTCACTTTGCTGTGTCGAGTCGGTCAATTCTGAGTAGTCTTATTGTTGTTACTTCGGGTTGCTATATCTAACCTCAAGTCAATAAGCTTATCACTAAGACTGTTCATTTTGCTTTAAAACTTCATGTTCCAATGATCTTATTCTTTGCTCTAGGAACCATACTTTCATGGAGTCATTTGAATTGACAGATTGGGTGTCGTCATTGTTTCTTGGTGTTGCTTCATTGGAGTTTACATTTCTTTCTTTTTTAATTTTGAGTGAAGTTTCTAATTCAACTGTGTTTTGTTCGAGTTTGGTGGAGTATGCCCTGTTGGTTCCTAGCTCTTTCTTCAACGTATTGAGTTCACATTCTAGTTTAAATATTTGAGTTTCTTATGATTTCAAAAGTCTTTCGGATTTTACTAGCTTCAGTTTTAGTTGCTTAATTACTTCTTCAAAGAGAATAGTACAGTGCTCAGAATTTTTGTTTCCACCAGTCTGTTTAAATCAATCGTACATGATGTAACTTTCATGTTTCCAGCCATATTTCTAGGTGTCTTATCATAAGATCTAGGAGAGTTTGGTCTTGAGGAAGTGACAGATTTCAGATTTGTTTGAGACAAGTTCGGAGTTGAAGTTTTTAAAAGCTCATTATTTTGATCATTTACATTATTAATCACAGGCTCAATTTCCATTTGACTAGTTTTAGCTACACAATGTTCATTCCCTTGTTTCTTGCAGCTAATACATGTATATCAAAGGTTGTTTTTTCCTTCATAATCTTGTATTTCTACCATCGTTAATTTCGCACATATGTAATGGTACAGGCAGGTGTCGCATCCAATGGCTTTGGAATCTGAGTCGCATACCACGTGGCATCTCCTTTAAAGTTTAGTTGTGGCAAGAGTTCTATATTATTTGAGCACAGAGATGAATTTTCATTACTCGAATTTTTCAGGTTGTTTTTGCCATTCTTCACTTTAGCCAAATTATAACACTTTTCGTTAATATCCGAAACTCCTCATATGCAGCTGCTATGAAAGTTAGTACAAGATTTCCATTCTGATATTCTTTGACAAAATTAAATTCTCGTCCTCTCTTTCTGACGCATCAGATTTACTCTTGATGGCTTTAGTTTTTTCAATTTCATAATTCATTGTAAGATTGGATGGCCTTTTAGTTCTTTGTTTATTAGTAGGCTTGCCGGTGTGTAAACATTTCTACTTTAAGTTGGATACTCGTTCTCCTTATCAGACTCATGATGCACACAGTATACAAGTTCTAGGATGGTAGGTCATGCACAACAGGGTAAAGGACAACACAATAGAAGTTCAATTATAAAAAATAAAAAGGTGATAATATGTACAGTGGGTGATGGATGTAAAATGTATAGGTAGTTCCGTAGATGATGATTGTGTCAAGAATTATTCAAAATTTAACCGTCACTTTCGAAGTTTACAAAATGGCCTTCGTTGCAAAGATTTTTGAAAAGTCAAATTTGGTGAAAAAAGACGGCAATTTTTACAAGGGATAATCTTAATTGCTTGAAAAAATTAGTCGTTGAGCTATTCATACGTGTATTAGACAGGGTTGGTGATTATAAACACAAAATAGAATAATGTTGGTGCTGAGAACTCAAAAATCTGCTGCCGCCATTTCCATTCGGAACCACCATTTTTATAGGTTCCAGGTCACGTTAATAATTAATAAAACATCTCCGCAATAATTTAACAATAGACATTTTTCTCTATTACAGTTATATGTATAGCTCTGTCGATTTAGTGAAGAAAAAGAAAAATTAGCGGAAATTTTCATGGAAATTTTTTTGCCTAGTTTTTGCAAATGTGTTAAATGCTACGATTTCAAAAAAAATAGATTAAAGGACAAAAAGGTTTGCTTGAGATTTTGCACCACTTTAAGCAATGTTTTTTCAACTATATCGTCCAGTTTTTAGTAGCGGACGAGGTGATGACTACCGGGTAAGTCTTAGTAATATGCACAATTTTATTGTGATTTATACACCTTGTTTGTTATGCTACAAATATTTGCACTTTAACACACGTTCTATTATTTTCTTTCAGATATCTATTGACTCCTTGAATAATGGGCAACGTAATTCGAGAGTGCCACGCTCCTTGCATGATAAAGACCCCTTATGAAGTAAATTTCTTTCTGACAATACTAAGTTTTTCAATTTATAAGTCATATTATATATCAGAGCAAAAAACCAAGAATATTAATATATTCAACATATTCAGATCGGAATTTTGTTCAAGAATTGATGATAATAATAAAACTTTCTTGCTAGAGAAGCTTAAAAAGATACTTGTTAATAAGTAGTTCTTGTTCATTTTATGAGGTGAAATAGTTTGTAGTAATGTATTGTATTACAATAATTTAAGATATTGCAGCCATTTGTTATCCTGGATAAATGGTGGAATATTACAGGAAACATCAGGAGTTGCTTGGACTCCTGGTGTGAAATGTAACAAGCACTATTAGAAATAAAATATTTTATGTTGTTAAAAAATAAAAAAAGACCCCTTTTATAGATTTCGAAAAAGAGTAGGCTCATTGTACCGCTTTAAAAGGCTAAATTCTCCGACCCTACCCAAAACTACCGTACTTTTCGAGTGGCAATCTAAATTGTGTTCCCTGTGTCCCTTGTTTTCGCCCTGATCATAGCTGAAATACTGCTCACTGGACGCACATCAATCAATCAATCAATCCGGGTCAATTTTGCTTTATAGAGGAAGGGGCGTTTTGACTGGGGCGATTTTTCCGTGGAGCGATTTTTCCGTGGGCGATTTGAAAAGCCCCCAGGAAAAAAAGGTAAAGTACTAATGTGAAGAAGTATCTAGTGAAAACAATGTTGTAAACGGTACAGATGTTCTTTTTTACTAAGAAAGCACAAATACGATATTAAGACCCAAAAAAGCCTCAGATTTAAGACAACTTGTTTTAAGTTTTTTTTTATAGTTGTAAAAATTTTATCGCTTTTCTGACAATCATGTTATGCAATGCATAGATAAACGTTATTTTAAAATGAAATTAAAGTAAAAAATTTAAATTATTTTTTTAACTTATTTTATAAGTTCAATTAAATCTTTACAAAAATTATATTAACGTTACACCTAACATTAGCCTATTTCTGAAATATTTCTGATTTCTTTCTAAAATAAAAAGCATTAACACCTCATTATACTTTTAATTAATCAAAACATTCAAATAATTGATAAAGCTAATAGGAGTAACTTACCTTTTTACCTTTCTTATAGTTTATGACATATAAATATAAAATTAGATTTCATTTCTCAGACCCGCGCGCATCCGTTTTAACCCCCCTCCCCCGCATTGCAAGCCTTGATGAAACCAAGAGTGTTACAATTGTGCATCCATGTTATGTTGTCAAACCTGGAGCTGCATCTAGGTACAAGACCTTAGTTGACTGCATAGAAAAGCTTGGCATGTTCAAATCAATTTGCCCTGATGAATATACACCTCAAAACACAAGAGAGACACTATTATCCAGAAAACATTAAACAGGGTATACCTAGCAAATGTGTTTATTTTAAAGTTTAGTGCAGACAATAACCTTGGATCACATAATATTTTTGGAAAATTCCATACAGTTTATCAGATGCAGACAATGAACTTTTGCAAAAAAATACCCATATTATTCAATCACTGAGCAAAGATCTGCCATCATATCATACTCGTGCAATGAGATGGGCATTAATTCACAAGCACCACTTATTTGTTATTTGAAGTCTAGTGATGACAGGTATCTATACAAGTCTTTGGCAGGAGACAGCAGTTTGCCAGAAAACTCAACTGAAAAGGAGATTGATTTACGAGTTCAGCAAGCTTTTGAGATGGAGGACCCTGAAATAATTACTGATTTAAGACACCACAACAAAGATTGTTATGTACTTGAAAAGAAAGGCAAATTGGGAAGCCGTTACAAAATGATTAATTTCATAGCCCCTTCCCACCTAGAAAGACATAAGTATCAACCACATCTATAGTAGAAAACTAGTAAGAAGAAAATACTAAAAGAAAAGTTGTGTGCAACACACGTAAAATCATCCTGCACCCCTTCGAACATTGAATGGGTCTTACGTCACACAAGTTAAGATGAAGTTTTTTAATCCAAACAATGATATAGTACATATACTATAAAACGTCGCATCATGTGTCGTTCGGTTCTTTCTTTGATCATATGTAGAAATAACCGCTAAACATTCCGCAGCAGTTGTGATAAAATGTCTTGTACTAGGACATTTCAGTCAATATTTCGAACTGCATTTGCTTTTGAAAAGTTTTCAAATGTTTATTGTACTGATATAACACATCACTACTTTTTTGGAATTTATTACTTCGGTTTGTATGTGTTTTACCTATACTCATCGTTATTACTCATGTTTTCTTCATTGAAGAAATTTAATGGACGTTCCATGTACTGATAGACTAATACACAATATCTTTCTCTCTTAAATTAGAATAGATGTTTGTTTGCTTGTCGTAGTGTTTGTGAAGTATTTCCATTTTCCGTACCTGACTTACACATACTCGACAGCCAGCGACACGACAACAAACTGTTACTATTTCCGAACAGCTGAGTTCATTCTTATTTCCGTGAGAGTTCGTGTCGCTGGCTTTAGTTTTGGTGCTGTTTTGTTCCGTGATTGTTGTTGTGTGACGTATGACTTTGTATTATTGTTTTTGACTTAAATGCCATTTTGTTATTTCTTCGCGTCTTAGAAATGTCAGGCTCTAAAACGAAGTATTTTTTATCAAAACCGATTTGATGTCGATGTAAATTAATATTATTTATAAAGGTCAGTATAACATTTTTATAGAGATATTACTGGCAGAAACAGCACATACAAACAATAAACAATAACAAGACTTTTTCTATAAAACACCTAGTTACAATGCATGGCGTTATAACATTTTGAGTACAACACAAGTGACATACAGTGGCATTATATTCTATACAATTCATATTACACCATACACAAATAAACCTGCTTTTATATTATTATTATGATGTCTAACATGTAACGTAAAGTCTGGTTAAATTAAATACTTGTATTGATCTGATATTTTATTTTACATTTATTGTATATACTAAATGAGAAAAATCATTTTTAAATTTTAGCTGATATTCATCCGATTTGTTCCAATATCGTTTTTTACAATACAAAATGGTGTCCATTTATATTGAAATTTTGCGCTAAATTTACACAACAGTTGTATATCTATAGCTATAAGCATTATAAAACAGTGTGTATTGCAATGAGAGAACAAATGACCTATTCAGTTTGTATACAACTGTTTTACTATTTGATTGTATGATTATATTTGTTTCATAATATAACATTAAACAGTTTATATTCGTCAATATAAACCATGTGTAATTTGTATTGTCTGTGCATTAAGTCCTTGGTAACCGTACTGTGGTAGTGAGAGACTTTAAAAACTTTGTTATACAGTTTAGTTGGCAGACATGATAATATACTTTTAATTACAAAATATCATTAGAAAAAATTAATCAAAATTACAAAACCTTACTACATCGCTCCACAAATCAGTAATAAACATAAAACATTTATTATTAAAGTCTTCAATTCTTAAGTCATTGTTAATTCCTTTAACATGTTTCTAGTTAAAAAAAAGAATGAAATACGCACATATGAACACCCAAACACGAAACATTATATTTGTACAGTAGTTTCAATGATAAAATTTTATAAGAAAAACTAATCAAAGATACAAAGGAGTATATATTAGAGTAT
The DNA here is from genome assembly GCA_944474755.1 of Limnoperna fortunei. Lineage (NCBI taxonomy): Eukaryota > Metazoa > Mollusca > Bivalvia > Mytilida > Modiolidae > Limnoperna > Limnoperna fortunei. Next base: position 41,069,746 of record OX104124.1, read on the forward strand.
GTCAAGGACGGACAAAACCATGGTAAAACAAAAAGAGAGGTTAACAACGAAACAAATAGACACCCTACACAAAAACAAAAACTGAGTGACATGAACCCCATTTAAAACCGTGCGCGCGTTCAGGTTATCCGGAAGGTAAGAAACTTTTGTTCCACGCGTGGCACCCATCTTGTAAATCCGTGTTTAAATCTGGTAATTAGTCATATAAGTGGGTAGTCAAAATCAGCTAAGAAGGCGAATAGCGGTTACAACAAAGGGAAAAAATTATGGTCATTTGTGACACAGATATTCCGTAACGTTAAGTTAATTCACGATGACGATCGCATAATTTTGTAAGCCATGACTTCAATTTTGCCACCCACCGCGAGCCCATGGTTAAGTAGCTTTTCTGTACGCAGACAACCTCTAATAAGGAAATCAGGAAAGAAATTATGTAATAGTGATTTCTTTTCTTCAGTGTAATGATTCCGGTAGAAAACATTTCTAGTAAAACATTTCCAAAAATACACGAGGTTATTAATTCCATGTCTTGTAAAACATTCCGCTACTGTTAAAAGATTGTGTGGGCTCCTTCATAACATACAGATGTCCAAAGTATTTAGTTTAGTTGTGTACAACTTTGTCTCATGTTGCTAAAAAAATCCCACCACATTTTATTAGACTTATTTGTTTCTTGTATATTTGTAATTAGAGACATTTCAACAAATTTTAAGAATCGGAAAACATACAGACCTGGAATTTTCAACATAGACGCCCATGACCTTTAACTTATCTCCCATTTTTTGACACGTTAACTATTAATGATAGAGACGTGAAGGTCTTCATCATTGATCATCAAGGTAAAGGATGATGGTTTCGTTCTAGATTCCGACCTCTGATTGCGTGCACGAATCCACTTAAACCAAAAGGTAGAGAATCAATGGGTGAATAATTGGATCTTTTATAGTCAAATTGTTTTTGTATCTGTTCTATAACAAATGGATAATTTTGTTTCAAATACTCGAAATTCTCACCATTATTTGTTAGTCCGTTGAAAAATGCTAATAATTCAGAACAATTGAATAAGTTTTCGTAACAATCATCAAACGCTCTGAGCAGGGCGCGAAGAAACGTTTTATTTCTTATTCTCATTAAAAATGAAAACAATGCAGATCCAAGTTTGTTCAAATAATTTAGGCGACTGAAATTCCTTTCATTTACTATACCGTAAGGGTAGGATCGAAATTTACAAACTCTTTTAATCAAATCATGTTCTTCAATTACTACATAAGTTGTTTGATCCTCAATAGGTTCTCCTGGGGTAGTGCATAACTTTAAAATCACAAGCAGACTTCCATACCGTAACAAATAATGATTGAAAAATTCAAAATAAAATGGTACTATTTTTTTTTCTTTTCCTTTATTCGTTATACAATTAATTAAAATCTTTATCATATCTTCTTTTCTACACATTTGTAATGATTGAACCGTAAAAAACTTATCCTTACACATATAATCGTCCGTTTCATGGGCTTTTGCTCTTAATGTTAAAAACCTAAAAAACTTTTTCACAAAACTATGATTACCTTCTTGCATTCCCACAGTAAGCAAAAATCTTCCGATATCATATATTATGTAATTATTCTCATCGTAAAGTGATTCCATCTTAAAAATCAAATATAGTGCTAAACTCTTGTCATCAACAAAAATAAATTCATTAGCTTTTAGATTGGACCTTTTTGGTCGACACAGAGCCAATGTAACATTTAGACTAAACCATTCACAGTTAAATGTATTAAAAAGGCCAGGATGGTAATGAACTATCGATTTATCTTTGCCGTTTTTGGTCAAACCGTCGAAAAGATCAGAAATCTGATTCAATGGAAAAGTATTTAGCGGAATAAGCTCAAAAAATCTTTTAACAAAGCAGTCATTTTTGTTGACTAGCGCAGATTTTCTTATATACGTACCGCTTTCGTAGGCCAAAGAATAGTATGTGCATTCCTCAAAATCATTATCTTCATTTGATACATAATTTTTTGTTTTTTCCAGTTCCTGATTAAACGCACTTTCAAATTTCTTAATTAAAACATCATCTAAAATGAATATTTTGACAGATTGGTTCGATGCATTACACGAACTCGTTCTTGGTTTCACGTGCTTAAAAATATAAGGCAAACTAACAAAGTTTAAAAACATTTCTGGACATTCATTTGCTACAGACATTCTAACAGCTTCACAAATTGTTTCATGTTTAAATTTCCATACTTCTGTTTTTTTATCTGTGCCATATCTCCATACATAATCTTTTTCAAGCATTGTCCCTTCCATCAATTTGAAAGCATCTTCTAGAAATGTCTTCCTAATCTTTACATTTTTATCATCAAATAAATTATCAAAGACAGTTTTTAAGAATGCATCGCTTTCCAAATTATTTGCTACTGCAATTTCAGTTTCTTGTAATGCAATATAAACGAGAATGCAATATTGGTACTTAAAAGTTCGTTTTTCAAACCCTTGCATGAACATTGTTTTCATTTTATCAACTTGCGATTGGGTAGGGCTTTCAAAATACTCGATACCTAACTCTGTGAAAGTTTTATCACTACAAAATAGACGACAGGCCTCGGGGAATCCTATGTATGGTTCAACTTCTACGATTTTATCAAATGTTGCCTTGCATATTTTAACTGTTTGATCGGGTAATACCAAAACTTGTTCTTCACAATAATTAACTTTACGTTCATCTACGACACACAGATCAGCGTAGCACATATAATTTATAAATGACCGATGAGCGTGACATTTACACAAATATACTTTATTTGTGTCCATATATCTTAAAAGAATATCCTTTTTTTCACTGGGTGACAGTTGCCATTTTTGGTCTAAATCTAGAACCCTACTTTCATCGAAGATACGATGTTTAGAAAAAATGTTCGTAGAAAGAATTGTATTCTCTCGAATCGTAAATATCAGTTTCACACCTTTATGCTCTGTGACTAGATTTAATAAGATATCTAGTAAATTTGTGTGTATATTATCGTCAAATTCTACATTAGTCCTGCCAAATAAGTCGTCTATGATGACAATACATTTCTCATGTGGATTAATAACATCTCTGTATTGTTTAATTTCGTCATCAATAAACAACATAGGTACATATCTTTTATCTTGATAGATTGACGCCAGCTGTAAGCATGTCGTTGTTTTGCCCGCTCCTCCTTTAGATACTAAAAACAGAAAGCCTTCCTTATCCAGGACGGTCTGTCCTTCCTTTACAGCTCTAGTTTCAACATAATTCACATTCTCCGTGTGGAGTTTGATTCTGCTTTTTGTTTGGGCTACAAAAATTTAATCAGTGTAAAAAATGAGAAAATAGGGGTGATATAATACTGGTCGAATAAATTTAATCTGTTCTAATAATTAAGAAATTTTTTTTGTCATATAAATATAAATGAAAAACCTTGCAAAAATGACCAAAACACTAAAACAGAAACAGCTATAACGATGACTGTACATAATAAAACTTACCAATTATATTCTGCTTTCTCTGATCTATAAATATAAGATTAAGAAAATGTATTTTTGGTGATTTTAGAAGTCTTAACTGCATTATTAGAAAAAATTACTAAAACTATATTCATCATCAAATATGTATGTAAATACAGAAAGTCAAATACACATTTGAATGTATTTATTTATTCATTCAAATATATAAACCGCGAAAGAATATTGGTTATAACCTTGTTTTTAAACAGGTCAAACAGAACATGCTGTAGTTACCTATCAAAATAAGTTCTTGCAACTATACAGCTTTACTTTAATTTACTAGAAGTATGCATGTAATTAAAATAGCTTCTAATTTCTTTGCTATGTCATACCATATCCAATGCAAAATAACAATTACCGTACAAAACTGATTGGCATCGTCAGTTACTCCGGCTTCCTCCTCAATAAAACCTGGGCGCCACAATAAAATAAAATTTGATGAAAGTGGACCAACCCAGGATTTAAACAAACAAATATTTTAAAATACTAGTGGTACGTATAAAATTAAAATGGCTTTAATGTTGTAAAATTATTGTTTTCAAGTAGCGTAATTTATCTAATGCAAACTACAATTACCGTTCAAAAATGATACAGGCCTTCATCATTTAAAAAAACAAATACCTGTGATATTAATTTTTAGCATCTGTTTGATCTCATCTAAACAGAAGATTTCCCTTTCCTCTCTTTCGGCTGTTTCCTGACGCAGTTCTGTCATCTCTTTAGATATCACGTTTTTGGCCTCGATTATGCACTTTCTGTTATTTTCTGCTTGTTCTACTTGACAGTGCAACTCCATGTGTTTGTAGCTTATTTGATGTTCCAAGCGATCGATTTTTGTTGCAATGGGTTGTTTTGACGCTCCAATATCTGCTCGTATGTGATCCTCTGAAGCTTTGACTCTGTCGTACAAAATTTCTACTGAAGTGGTCTGTTCTCTTTGCATTTCATTTAAAACTGAGAAAGTTTGTTCCATATTTACATTAATATCTGCCAGCTGATTTTGAATATTCTGATAATGTATTCCAATTTCCTTTTTAAGTTCTAAAACTTCCTACAAATACACATACAATTCTTTATATATTATTGTAAACATACAACTTGACCTACCTGTATTCTACTATAAAGCTCTCATTATTGCAGTTTGTAATTGCAGTGGATAGAAGCCAGGATTCTCTTTAAATATTCTTGCTGCAGAGCTTTCTTAACAATTGCACCTTAAATGTGTTTGGTAATATTTCTAAATCGGCCAAATCAAAGAATTAAATACTTCAAGTGAATCGTCTTTTATGTACTATACACTGTTGTCATTTAAGCGTCTAAAAGTAAAAGTAATTTGGGGACCATAAATCCCACTCTTTACCAGCTAGTATACCTCTTGTATTTTGCTGTTTTTCGCGATCTCACTGAGCAGCTTAGATTGGTAGTGTAGACATATTGCTTCATCTAGTGGCCTAATCTTTGTGTCCTGTAGTTTTTGCCTCATTTCGATTTCAGCATTGCAAAATCGTGCAATAACTAGGATTTCTTTTTCTACATCAGCAAAGTTTTTTTGAAAGTCATTATCCGTCATTGTTGCTTCTTTTGCATGTCCATACAACTTATTTCTGTATTCTACAAGGTTTTCAACAGCCTGTCTCACTGTACTGCGAGGTAGACAATTATTAGCAAAGTTGACAAGAAGACTTCGTTTAAGCGTAATGTCCATGTCGTTTAATGTAGTTGTTGTCTTTGCTGGTCGGCAACAAAGCAGTGGTGTGTATGACAACCCAAAACGATGTAGTGGTAATGTAGGCCCATGTTGGTCTATCAAGAGATTTATTTGCTCAAGATGAAGCACTCTATTTGGTGGTAATATCCTATTGACACATTGACAGCATTGTCGTTTGTTTTCGTATAAATGATAAATCTCATGCTGATTACGATTTAGAAAGTCTGTAATCGACTCATTTTTATTAGCTAGTTCATTTTCTAGTAGAAGGGTTAGTGCTGCGTTCCCGTGGTCAACAATCGCAGTAGAATTCCTGTAAAAGTTTTCTCTTTCCCTTTGAGTCATTTTGAGATATCTAAGTAGTAAAATTTATTAATATCAGCATACATTTTAGGACCAGTTTGAAACCAACATCTAAACATTTGGTACATTTGTGATAAAAATAATATACCCCGTTCAGGAATAAACTTTAATAGCTATGACTTTTAACTTGATCAAACGGAGTTAAGAGGATTTTTGCAGTATGTGTTATGGATGCTTGAAAAGTTTTAATTAAGTTGAATAGTTATTTGTATTTGAAACATACTTAACAGTAACCAATTATAAAATGTCTGAAAAAAGTTAAGAGCGGTTGTCAGTTTCATAAAACTGCTCAAGACTTCCTTCCAAAATTCTTAAGTATTGCCTCACATTTAAAACTTCAGCCCTCTTATTGGTCAATACGTTATTTAATTATTATTTGAGGAAGTTCTCAAATTTCAGATGTTTTATGAACTTTTTATCGTTCCTTCTTTGATGAACGGATCTAGTGTAGAGTAAATGTTTTAAAAAATCGTGCTTTCATTTGAATAAACTAAAAGGCCAGAAAATACTAATTATTCTTAAGTGAGTAAAATTATTAGAAATACGAGCTGTTTTAAAGAATTCATCGGTGTATTTTATTGAACTTGCCAAATTGTTAGCGAGTTGGTGATGAATATTTTTATTCCTACATAAAATGTCTTACCGACTACATAGTTTAATGCAGAATAGTATAAACAGTATTTTAAGAAATTTCTACTTACCTTTTATCTATATCTGGCTTTGTTGTTACATGTCAATGTTTGTATAGAACGTCCTATTTACACGTAAATTTGGCAAATTTATAATCAATTATTTGTGGCGTATTAACATTTTAAAATCCAAACATGCTTCAATGCGAACCGGTTCACGAAAATGTGACCGAACCTATACTGTAAATAGCATTACATATTTCGTAACAAAATGTCGTTTATAGAGAACTACCACGTTTCTCATAGGTAAACGGTAAAACATTTCAAATTCTTAAATTAAATGTTGTCGGAATGAACTAGACGTTATTATTAAAAATTGTTATTTATCTTTTTAAAATCATGATTCATTGTTGTTGAGAGACCTTGATATTGTGTGTATATTTCAATACATTGTTGCCAATAACAACCTATTTAACTTCTTATTGATGTATGAGTATCATTTAAATTTCATGTATGCCTCAGTGCACAGAGATAAGTTGAAGATTTTTCAATGCTGATATTATTTACGTATAATTGGGACTTTGTACGAGCGTAAAATTTTGTATTTGAGATTTCAACAAGTTAATCCATGAATTATACTGGGGATAATAAACCAAAGGACAGAAAACAGACAAATCTAAAACTAAATATTAAGGGAATACCTGTGTTTTTTTCCCTTTAGCAGTATAATATAGGTTTTATTGCGACTTTGAATCAACTTAGTCAATGATTTTTGCTGTTACTATTATAAATATATATTTTGTGGTTGGTATTATTAAGGAAAGTCAAAGAAAACGAATTACAGATAATAATATGTATTACATATCATTTTAAAATCAAGCAATCATTCATACAAAAATATTATAAACAATAAAAGATACCGGAGCTAAATCATAGCCAAGTTATCAATAAAAGCACTGGGTTGAATCCTATTGTGGTTCATAAACGGTATAAACGAAAGTGCATTTGAGCAACAAGTGACTGGGAATGATGGAGTTGTCTCTGTACTGCTGTCACATGGAAAAATGTTTTCTGCTGTTCCTGACGTGTCTGTTTTAAGTGGTACCATTGAATCTTACCCCTTGCAACAAGTCCGAGTTAAAGTGGAATGTCTAGCGCTTCTGCAAACAATTCACAGGTCTGGTGGTAGAACAGTGCTGGCTTTCTGTGTGTTCTATCTATTACGTCACCCTTCGACGTCATTTCTTTTCTAGATAGCAGTCATCAACACACTCCAATTTTTTGTTCTGAAAACATGCGAATCCATGACTATAGTGTAGATATAATCAAAAATGGCATTGCTTCTGCTGGCGCTTGTTCTTATAGCTGAAGGAAGTCCTCAGCAGCGTTCTCGATAAAAATGCGAAACGATAAGTAAAGTGTATTAAGAAATTAAAAAAAAGCATAATTATTCCTACAATAAATTTTCGTAATATTGTCTCATTAACAATTCAGAACAAAGTTGATGTACGTGTCTAATTTGTGATTTGAAGGAAGCCATGTAGATGCAACATAAGAAAAAGACAATAGATTTCATTTGTTACATGTAATCCATGCTCCTGAATATTACGGAAAACAACCCGAGACCACTTGAATTTAAATCGTGAATGGCATACCATCGAAATATGTCCTTTCAATTTTTGCCAAAAGGCACTTTCAAAGCGGTTGACTTTTTCTATGAACTCATCGTGTAGTGACTCCTCTAAAATTTGCTCTGGTAAGTTGAGAAGTCTCTCATTACAATGTAAGTAGTAGGGTGTGAGCTGTTTTAGTCAAGCAAAAACCCAGGGAGGAAGGGAGGAAGCCCCGCCCCCTTTCTATACACCGGAAGTGAGTCATCGAAGATTCCACCATCGCGCAAAACATACGTGTCTCATGACGTCACAGGAAGTACGTGAGTCATCGTAGCATCATCGCGCAAAACCTTATTTGGTCAACCGATTCCAATGAGTCATCGTGTCTGCTAATAAGGATACTTCCATGACGCGAGTCATCGCGCGGCATATAATTGTCATTCCATATCAATCGATGAAAACGTATATTTTAAGGAATTAATTACCATTCGCTTAATTAAACATCTAAAACATTTTATTGGATAAATTATTTCAAACATAGCGCCGATTATCGATCCGGTCATAACACGTCAGTGAACCTATTTATAGCCTATACGATTAATCTCTCACGTTAAATACACATGTGGAGCTTATCCTCAAATCTGTAATTCTCATATTTACTTGTCTATTTACAATATTCATTCTGTATATAAACAGAAACAAATATATTATCAGCATTGGTATTTATTTTAATTATTATATCTAAAACATTGGTACAATCAAATATTTCAAACATAGCGCCGATTATCAATTACTATACACTCAAGTCATAACACGTTAGTGAACCTATTTATAGATTATACGATTATCTTTCACGTTCAATTAAATCAACATGTGGAGCTTATCGTCAAATCTGTTATCTTGTAGTTCTCTATGGTCATCCCCTCGTTTAACCTCAAATTACCATTTCATATACACTGATAACAATCAACAACATTGTCTCAAGTAACCTTTACACGTGCCAGACGTCTAAATAAACAAACCAGGGATTACCAGTTAAACAATCAATATTTTTAAATGGCGAAATCAATCGACACGATGATAGAGATGACTTTTATTAATAATGACATAAAATTTAATACACGAATATATACAACGATAGAGTCATCGGTACAGGTCTTTCAGTGTGTTCTCTATAATCAGCGGATCTCTACCAGAAAGTTCCTTCACTATGTCCTCCATGCTAAAGTTCTTGTATCTGTATTTGACGAAATGAACGCAGTACAGGCCACAGCTATCTCCATCCTCGGGTTGCACTTGCACTCTGCTGAACTTGTATTGGGGTCCGTTGACGATCAGTACGTTTCTGAAGCGTGGATGATACGTTTCCGGCGCTCTTCCAAACGAATCGAAAAATTCGGGTGGTCCATTGAATGGGAAATGAAACGCCACCACCACCACCACCACCACCACCCACCACCACCAACACCACCACCCACCACCACCACCACCCACCACCACCACCACCCACCACCACCACCTCCACCACCAGACTATTGGAATTTATAGTCCCTGGGAATGACAGGTTATAAGAGGAGGGTGGTTGATATGCTTTTCATCCACCATGGACGAGTTTTACTTATTCGTCAATAGCTATGATTCTTTGAATCTGTTCCCTCAAAACAAGGGCGGACAATTTAGAATAGAGCTGCCCAAGACTTACTCGATGGACGGGGAGTGGGAATGTGCCTTACTGGAGATGACGTTCGTTCCAGCATTCGAAAGACCGACGAAAAGGCTCTACGTCTGTTGTGATGTGCTAGGGGAATGGTCTTACGTCCAGGACACGTTCCTGTCACTACTACAGTCCGTGGCAGTACGCTCGGAAGAGATGACGGAGGCGATCTTTGAGAGAGCAATTTATATGCCGGTCAAAAGCGGTAACATGAAGAGACTGGAAATCACGTTAAGAGACGACCGATTACAAGTATGTCGCTGCAAGGATGACCACGTGTTCTGTTTGCTTCATTTTCGAAAAGTCATAAGAGGAAGAAACTCAACTAGGCAATAAGGATGCAGTGTCCAACTTGTCAACACCCTTTTTCCAGAAGAGATGCCATGTTGAGGCATCAACGAAATAAACACGGAACGGGAATGACAACACCACCACCACCACCACCACCACCACAGTCCCCACCACCACCACCACCTCCACCACCGACGCTGTCACACAGTTTCCGTCTCCGGCATCCGTTTACCATGATCGTGTCTGGACCCACTTCCTGCGGAAAGACGTACTTCTTAAAGGAAATGCTGCGCCGAGCCCAGAGCACGATCGTCCCGCCGCCCGAGAGGATCGTCTGGCTGTACAAACGATGGCAACCCCTCTACGACGTGATTCAAAACACGGTCGTGCCTGCAGTGAAATTCGTACGCGGCATACCGTCGGACTTGGACGCCGACCACTACTTCGATACCGAGACCAGAAACTTGGTGATCCTCGACGACTTGATGACAGTCTCGACCAAAGACGCGCGCATCAACGACTTGTTCACCGAGGGATCGCATCATCGCAACTTGTCGGTGATTGCCGTCAATCAGAATTTATACTTTGGAAAAGATCCGACACAGAGGAGAAATTGTCAATACCTGGTTCTTTTCAACAATCCCGTGGATCGTCAGCCCATGGCCACGCTCGGTAGACAGATGTACCCGAGGAAGAAAGATTTCTTGTTGAAAACCTTCGAAGAGGCGACGAGAAAGCCGCACGGATACCTACTCGTAGACCTGAAGGCCGAAACACCCGAGCACCTTAGACTGCGTAGCGATGTCATGGAGAGGGACGAAGACGATGTCACGAAGAGGGACGTAGACCTGAAGTCCAAAACACTTGAGCACCTGAGACTACGTAGCGATCTCATGGAGAGAGACGAAGACGATGCCCTGGAGATGGACGAAGACGAAACCTACTTTGAAGACCCCAGCGAACCCGACCTGATGGCCTGTCGAGAATGTGGACTGGTCTTTGCACATGCGCATGGACTCGATATGCATCAAGCCCAAAGATGTTCGAACGACGAACCGCCGAGTAAACGCTGTAGAAGTGAAGCTGATGAAGGTACCTATGGATACGAGTTGGAGTGTTTCCTAAAAGACTTACCTGCCACGGTACATTGTGCAGACGAACTTCCTTCTGAAGTCAAAGACAGACCACAGAGTTTTATCGTCAACACTGACCGATGCGACGGAAAGGGAATCCACTGGGTGGCGTTTCATTTCCCATTCAATGGACCACCCGAATTTTTCGATTCGTTTGGAAGAGCGCCGGAAACGTATCATCCACGCTTCAGAAACGTACTGATCGTCAACGGACCCCAATACAAGTTCAGCAGAGTGCAAGTGCAACCCGAGGATGGAGATAGCTGTGGCCTGTACTGCGTTCATTTCGTCAAATACAGATACAAGAACTTTAGCATGGAGGACATAGTGAAGGAACTTTCTGGTAGAGATCCGCTGATTATAGAGAACACACTGAAAGACCTGTACCGATGACTCTATCGTTGTATATATTCGTGTATTAAATTTTATGTCATTATTAATAAAAGTCATCTCTATCATCGTGTCGATTGATTTCGCCATTTAAAAATATTGATTGTTTAACTGGTAATCCCTGGTTTGTTTATTTAGACGTCTGGCACGTGTAAAGGTTACTTGAGACAATGTTGTTGATTGTTATCAGTGTATATGAAATGGTAATTTGAGGTTAAACGAGGGGATGACCATAGAGAACTACAAGATAACAGATTTGACGATAAGCTCCACATGTTGATTTAATTGAACGTGAAAGATAATCGTATAATCTATAAATAGGTTCACTAACGTGTTATGACTTGAGTGTATAGTAATTGATAATCGGCGCTATGTTTGAAATATTTGATTGTACCAATGTTTTAGATATAATAATTAAAATAAATACCAATGCTGATAATATATTTGTTTCTGTTTATATACAGAATGAATATTGTAAATAGACAAGTAAATATGAGAATTACAGATTTGAGGATAAGCTCCACATGTGTATTTAACGTGAGAGATTAATCGTATAGGCTATAAATAGGTTCACTGACGTGTTATGACCGGATCGATAATCGGCGCTATGTTTGAAATAATTTATCCAATAAAATGTTTTAGATGTTTAATTAAGCGAATGGTAATTAATTCCTTAAAATATACGTTTTCATCGATTGATATGGAATGACAATTATATGCCGCGCGATGACTCGCGTCATGGAAGTATCCTTATTAGCAGACACGATGACTCATTGGAATCGGTTGACCAAATAAGGTTTTGCGCGATGATGCTACGATGACTCACGTACTTCCTGTGACGTCATGAGACACGTATGTTTTGCGCGATGGTGGAATCTCCGATGACTCACTTCCGGTGTATAGAAAGGGGGCGGGGCTTCCTCCCTTCCTCCCTGGGTTTTTGCTTGACTAAAACAGCTCACACCCTACTACTAATGTAGGACTAGTAATTTAAAAGAAAACAGAATAAATAGCATTTATTCTCTGTGTCATATTTTGAAATGATGATCTAATCGCAAATAAACGACCAGGTCCTATTAGTCTAATAAAACCACTTACTACTGTTTGCAATATAATTAATTTATATATAACAATAACTGACAAAAACCTTTTAACCATAATAAATCAATATGTTATTTCGTTAGATAACCAATAATTCTAATGAACTTCTTGGTCTACACATGTCACTTGAAAAATGCTTGAAATTATATAAAAATATAGAATGACCCTGCTCTTCCTCTGGTTCGGTTCTGATTGAGGCTCTTGTTTTATGCAATTATTACAGACTCATTTTAGATGCAGCTTTTCAAAAACAGCTGTAACAACTATAAAAAAAATAGATAATATAATAAGAACATAAAATAGTGTACTATTATTTACTTTGCTCTTTGTCCTGTGAAACATGTAATGTGTTATGAGGATAAAGATTAATAATAAATTATAACATGTACATATGAATCCAAGCTTTTATCAAAGATAAGTATAACTATTTGTTAATAATAATAATAATATCTTTATTGTCATATAAACATATGTTTGTGACAAAAAGAAAATACATAATAAAGAAAAATAACAACATGAAAATTAAGCCACTTCTGCCCTTAGTTCTAATGACTGACTGTTTTAAAAGGACCCAATTAGTTTCACATCGAATTCAAAAGACTAAAAGATTCTTGGTTTCTATTTTCCGACCTAATTTATCTGATAATTGTAATGTTGTTTTTTTTTTTAAATTAAAATGTAAGAGGAAATATTCTTCATTTTCGATGACATATGGCAAGGTTTACATAGGCGATCATGGTGTATTTGAATTTTAAAGTATCTACCCCTCTGCATTTCTAGATTGTGATCGCTTACACGAAGTTTTGTAAAACACTTTCTCATAGATAAAGCATGGCTTGATAAGTAAAAATCTTTATAAAGACTAAGTTTACTATATATTTTATATAAAAATAACTTATTTGTTTCGTCATAGTTTTATATTATTTTCTATAGTAGTTATTCCGGCTCTCCCGGATAGATGAACCGCTGACAAGTTGTTGGGCCTTGGAAAAATAACTAGTCTAAGGTTGACGTTTATTTTAAGCAGCAACAGACAGTCAGATGTAGTGTGTGTACGTGTGTGCGGTAAAATACTGAAAAAAGGAGATACAATAAGATTACAAAGTGGATGGAAAAAACGTTAAAGTTCATAGAGAAAACAGTAAAGAGGATCGTAATTAAGTGTTTAAAATTAAACATTCATATAAAAACAATGTGTGAAAGGTTATAAAGTCTAAACGTTGTCTCTAAATAAACAGGGAATTCCCTTCGTCTGTTGCAGTTTTCATTTTCCATGTCCGGCTAAATTTACATTAGATCCAAACGGAATAAATTCACTTTGCGATAGAAAATATGTTAGATCATCAATTAAAAACACTGATTGTTATATTTATGTAGTACTCACGCTGTGGATTGCCACAAATCACAGTGAAAGTTTCGTTTGTCCTTCGTTTTGCATGGCGCGGGGGAGAACAGAGGAGGGGAGAGTGACACGGTTAAAAATATTACGAATCTATAATTGAAGAGATGAAAAATCCACTTAAGTATCGAATGTCCAAACAAGTATAGGAAACGAAATCAATCCATCATTGATGATTTCACAGGTGATGAAGAAAATGTCTATATAAATATTTACAACAAATAAAACACAAAACGTGTGACAGAACACTCCCCGTCTGGTATCCAGGGGGATATCACTATTATTTTCATAACGGTATAAACACATAAATCCCAATGTTATTTAAGAATCATATATGTAAGGTACATACAAATGTACAGTTTATTCACGGAAGGTCTTATTGGCACGGATAGTGAGGTAGCTCCAACGTTGTGTGGCTTCCAGCGTTGCCCAATGGGAATATTATATACTCATATAGAAACCTTTATTTTGATTCGCTTAGAAGCCGTCACGTGACATGTGATATTTCGCTGGGTCAACCGGTAACCGTTGGGTCGCATGGTAAGGTCACCCTCGTGTGAGATTTTGCACGTGATGTCACTTGGTGTCCATCAATCTTCAAGTGCATAAAATAATGAAACATTTACAAAATTGAGATGTTTGGATAAATGTACATGTACGTAATAAAAAATTCAAACAAAACATTAGTATATGTTAACATGTTTCTGTCTACATTGTATGGGCTGGATTTTTTCCTGTGGAAAAAGGTTAAAATGTCCAAAATATGTTGCAAATATTGAATTGTTTTCATTTAAATATTCGATATAATATAACAGTTATCACCATAGATGATATGTGACCCGGCATTTCTTTCCCCTCGAAAAGTAAGGTCACCCTCGGGTGACCTTACTTTCTCGGGGAAAGAAATTACCGGGTCACACACCAACTAGGGTGATAATTGTATAATATCCAACGTTGCCACGCACGGCGTGGTGAGGAACAGCGTGTTACTAGGAAGGAGTATCATCGAAGTATCAAAGATTACAGTAAATAGTGTCCAAAACAGGTTAACAACTGTTGCGATATATGTACAAATATATACAGTTTGCACACGGCACAAATAACTTCAAATCTCTAGGTTTCGTCCGCTTCAACTAACAGAACCAGTTCGGTAATCGGTCGGGTGTATGTCTTAGGTTTCCCATCTACCATGTTACGGACTTTTCGAACATGGTCGTCTGACCCTTGTATGGCGTTGGCGATTATACCAGTTGGCCATTGCGTCCTACATAAACTGTTGTCCTTAACAAGAACTACGTCGCCTACATGGAGGTCTCTCCGCACTACTGTCCATTTTCGCCTTCGTTGTAAGAGCGGTAAATATTCCCTTTCCACCGAGTCCAAAACATGCTGGCCAAAGCTTGAACCAGTTTCCATTCTATTCTGTATAAATCTCGTTTGTCTGCGGGTTCCGGGTGGTCTATTGAAAAAACGTAGTCTGTTTTCTGAGTCAACAACATTGCCGATGTTAGGATTAACGGAGACTCCGGATCGGAAGATACGGGAACCAACGGTCTAGAGTTGATTAAAGCACATGCTTCTCCCATAAAGGTGTTTAACACATCGTGTGTTAAAGTTTTCCCGGAATTTTCAAGTCATAGCGAATCTAGAATTCTCCTAGTGATTCCAATCATGCGTTCCCACGCACCACCAATGTGGGACGAGTGAGCTGGGTTGAACTGCCATGTTGCGCCTGCATCGTGAAGATACTTGTATACGGTGGGGTCCTCATCTACGTTGATTGGGGTGTGTCCAACATTAATTGCTTTAATGTTCAGTTCCTTTACCGCACCGACGAAATTTGTTCCTTGGTCGGATCGAAAGAACCTCACTTTTCCTCTGACTGAAGTGAAACGTTTTAAAGCGTTTATGAATGCGGATGAGGTCATTTCCTCTACGAGCTCGATATGTACAGCTCTCATGACAAGACACGTAAACATGACCGCCCATCGTTTCGAGTTAGCACTTCCTCCACGTGTTTTACGTGTAACTATTTGCCACAGTCCAAAGACATCTACTCCGACGTTAGTAAACGGAGGTGACGGTTCGAGACGATCCTTTGGTAGATCGGCCATAATCTGAGGTTGTAACTTCCCTCGGAGTTCGAGGCATTGGTGTATTATGCTAGAGATAAGTCGTTTCACACCAGTTATCCAAAAACCTGCTAATCTAATTGCACCTTCCGTCAGGTGTCGACCCTGATGTTTTATTTCCTGGTGGAAATGTTTCACTAGAAGCTGTGCTATCCGGTACCGACCGGGTATGATTAGAGGCTTCTTTTCTATGATATGGACGTCTGAATGTTCTAAGCGGCCGCCAACTCTTAGTAAACCATTGTCGTCGAGGCAAGGATTAAGGTCACGGATCGGACTCCGTTTTGGTAGCGGCTCCCTGTGTAGAAAACACTGAATTTCTCCTTCGTAGGATTCGGTTTGAGCGCTTCTAATGACGAAAAGTTTTGCGTCTTCGTAAAGCTGGACTGAATTTACTTGTTTCTGTTCTGATTTGCAGAGACGGGCGTATCTCTTGAGTTTGTACACAGCTTGAACCAAGTCATTCCAAGAGTTAAAATGTCGGAAACGGTCGGTCTCAAGACTAGACTCGTGTTTACACACGGCGGTTATCTTGTAAACTTGTAACGGGCGGACTTCATTGTCGTCATCTGGTTGAACAAGTTCGTGGTCAATTCGGTATCAACGTACTGATTAGAGGCACTGTCCAATTGTTTGAGAAACTGTCGGTCGTCCTGGGATAATCCTGGTTTATCGTCATCGGGTGTTTTCTCGAAGATGTCTAACCCATTCAAGCCCGAATCATTCTGATCGCAAGGTACTTTATCACGATATTCGGTTACGTGAAACTGGTTCGGACATGGTTGCATCATCGAAGTTCGGCCGTTCGGTAGAATGAACGTTTTCTTCACATCAATATCAAGTGGCGCATGTTGTCGGTCCAGACAAGTTTCGCCTATAATGACCCAACCTAACGGCAACTTCTGTGCGAATGTTCAAAGTGAGATCCTAATCTCTGGTCGAGAGTGTGATGTACTGCCGGGAGTGTTCTCCCGATAAGGAGTAGAATCTCGCAGTTGTTATCGATCGGCGGGATGAAGTTAGCGATATCCCGTAGATACGGGTGGTGTAACGCAACTTCAGGTGTTGGTATCTCGGACTTGTTGTTAGGGATGTCTTTACCTTCAATGATCGTCGGTAAATCTGTCTCGAAATCGTTCTCATTTGACCTAACCACAAGGTCGTTCGCTCTCCTTCCTGACATCAGTGTGCGTCCTGAACAGGTTGAAAGATTGAAATTCCGGTAGGGTCCTTTGACGTTGAGCATATCAAAGAATTCTGTTGTAGCCAATGTATGACTACTTTGGTCGTCAATTATTGCGTACATGCGATGTACGGTGGATCTATCGTCTTTGTGAAACACGTCTACTGGCAAAATCTTTGCACATGATTTGCCGGTGTAAATTGGACCGCATACTTCGGTACATGTGATCTGTACGGTGTTTGTCTTTGGAGCTTTTCGCTCCCCGCCATTGTTTTGTGAGGATTGACGAGTAAAACTCGCTTGCCGCTGGTCGGCGTTGGAGATGTGGAGAGCTGTCGGATGACGTGTGCTTTCACATTCCTTGCAAACGACTCTTTCCCTACAATTGGCCTTAGTGTGCGAGTCGGATTCACAGCATTTGAAGCATACGCTGTATTCCTTTAGCAATTTAATGCGCTCTTCAATCGGTTTTGCCCTGAAACCGTTATATTCATTTAACGAGTGCTTTCCCTTGTGTATGATGCAACGCTCCTTCAGGTTGATCGGTCTGCTATTTTCTTTACTGGGCTTGTCGGTGGATATGTCTGCGGAGCCATGCTCCATTCGTTGGTCTGTAGACGTCTTGTAAGCGCTAATCTTCCCTTTTCCGGCCTGGGAATGTGGCTTAGTGGTTGGCTGACTACTGGAATCATAATTGAAACAAGGATTGTTTCTGATTTTTGCAATTTCACGGATAAAATCCGATAACTCCGAAAATGGCGCAAATGGTACTTGATGTTGCCTCATGTATTTTGAGGCTTTCGTAGTCCACTTTTCCTGGAGTCCAAATGGCAACTTGGCAACTATAGGCAATTGTCCTGATGACGTGTCGAAATACCCTAACAGATCTCGAAATTTTGGCATTGGATGTGGGAGACGAGATCATACAAGTCATACAGACGTTCGGTGTCTTTGTTTGTCAATTAAGGGAAGCTTTCGTATTTTTGCCTCAATGCGTGCTCTGTTAACTGTAACGCACCATAGCGTTCGTCTAGGCGCTCCCAAAGACACTCCAGACCTCTTGTTGGATTGTCGAAGTTCGATCCCTTGATGTTTTTGGTGTATTGCGACGACTTATCCCCGAGCCATTTCTTGAGAAGAATTAGTTCTTCGGAATTTGATATCCCTATCTCGTCCACGACACCCTTGAATTCGGCCTTCCAAACGGCGCTTGACTCTGTCGACATGGGTAAGACGGGAGAGTAACAGGTCTTTTCTCAGTAGGAACTTAGTCAATTCGTCGGACGTTGAATCCTTTCTGTCGAAATGGTGTTCCTGCGTCGCAACCGACATTGTCGGTAAGGGATGTCGATGTTGAGCGGATGGCACAAATACGAGAGCATCCCGGTTGAGGCCATAAGTAGTGTAAGTAATGTCGACGTCGTCAGTCTCCCGTCGGAAGGGTGTAGATGCCATAGATGGTCTTAATTGCCTAGGTGGTGTTGTTGTAGCAGGCGGTTCGAAAACCATGACTTTTTTGTGTTATCGGAGTGTGTCGGATATGCGTTTGTCCCGACGTCGGCTGGATTGTTGTCCATAGCACGAGTACTACTGTTGTGTTGACTCACATAATCTTGCACCCGTCGGATCGGATCGGCCGTCGATAATGGTAGGTCGACGCCGACATAAGGTTCGATATCTTGACTGTCGTTGTCCTCAAACGCTCTTGCCTCGGCCTCGGCCATAGCTGCTTCCATGTGTGCTTCTAGCAGAGTTTTGTCGGCTTGGAACTCCATTTTCTTGCGTATGACTGTCGCTTCTGCCATTGCCTCTGCTCGTTCATACTCAGCTTTCTGACGAGCCTTACGCTGCAACTCGTGTTCTTCGAGAAGAGCTTCGTGTTTTGTTATGGCGGCTTGTTTGGCTAAAAAGGCTATCTTGGCCTTTGCAGCATCTGCTTTAGCACGCTTATTTCTTGAAGCGCTTGACGAACTGCTGGATTTTGAGCCGCTCACGGATTTATATACGCTATTTGGTTTTGATTTTACGGAACTCCGTTCTAGTTTTACGGATCCATGTGGTCTTTCTGGCTCAACGTTACTCTGTTGATTTGTGGTGGGTTGCCCTTGCTGCTGATGTATTGCTGGTGATGCGGGACCAAAGGCATTGGTGGCTTCCCGTAAATTTGACATTGCTGTGTTTAATGTTTGCTGTCTAATATAAGCTAAGGTAGTGAAAGCCTGGAGGTCTCGGTTGCTTTTCTCTGCCCTCGTGTCTTTCATAAATTTCATAAATTCGTCAACTTGACGTTCGTATCTACTAGCAGACTGGGCTATCTTTTCTTGTAAAGTGAGGCAACCTCGCACATTGTCTGGAGGGTTATCAACCTTCTCTAATAAGGCGTTTAACGTGCTCCATAATAGCTCTATATCTTGAGAATATTTCTCGCGTCTTTCAATGTAGGCGTTCATGCCTTTTTCGTTTAGAGTTCTAACTCTTTTCTTTGCTAAGTCGGATCGTACATCCGAGTGTTGATCCGACCAAGTTGGCTGTATGGCGAAATTGTCGCCTGCGTAACTCATTGTGTCGCAATTACTTCCTTGTTACGAGAAAATCTCGAAGGTGTGATTGGACCCTGCTATCTGTTTTACTTTTAGCTAGGTTTGTACAAAATAACGTTTCAAAGTGCTATGTGGCTTGAAACAAACAGGGTGTGTGATTTTGTACGTATAAGACACGTTTATTCATGGTCTTCTATCTGAAAGTCTTTACTGGTCTTCTGAGGACGTCCCTTGGCGTGAAATACAGTGACACTTCTGTGACTGGCGTTGTACGGAGCTATTTTACTATTCCAGCTCTCCCGGATAGATGAACCGTTGAGTTGTTGGGCCTTGGAAAAATAACTAGTCTGTTGACGTTTATTTTAAGCAGCAACAGACAGTCAGATGTAGTGTGTGTACGTGTGTGCAGTAAAATACTGAAAAAAGGAGATACAAAAAGATTACAAAGTGGATGGAAAAACGTTAAAGTTCATAGAGAAAACAGTAAAGAGGATCGTAATTAAGTGTTTAAAATTAAACATTAAAATAAACACAATGTATGAAAGGTTATAAAGTCTAAATGTTGTCTCTAAATAAACAGGGAATTCCCTTCGTCTGTTGCAGTTTTCATTTTCCATGTCCGGGCTAAATTTACATTAGATCAAACGGAATAAATTCACTTTGCGATAGAAAATATGTTAGATCATCAATTAAAAACAGTGATTGTTATATTTATGTAGTACTCACGCTGTGGATTGCCACAAATCACAGTGAAAGTTTCGTTTGTCCTTCGTTTTGCATGGCGCGTGGGAGAACAGAGGAGGGGAGAGTGGCACGATTAAAAATATTACGAATCTATAATTGAAGAGATGAAAAATCCACTGAAGTATCGAATGTCCAAACAAGTATAGGAAACGAAATCAATCCATCATTGATAATTTCACAGGTGATGAAGAAAATGTCTATATAAATATTTGCAACAAATGAAACACAAAACGTGTGACAGAACAAGTAGTTATATATTTTTAATCAACCAATCTCTTGACTAGAGGTTTAATTAGGTAAACTGTTCTATCTTAACAAACAAATCATTATCATAAAATATATTTTGAGAGTATTAAAGCTTCTTTTTAAATAGTGTTTACCGTTACATATGTGGCGGTTAAGGCCTACAACTAGATGGAGTTGCCTGCCTTTGTGGTTATAAATTATTAATATGGACATTATTTCAATCATTATTAACACGTATGTGTGATAAGAACTTTAAAATGGACTGTATAATTGTATTTTGATGTTAACCAATAATTTGTTAGATTGATTATGAAAAATTGTTAATAATTTTGCAATTTAATGCATGGCATGATACCTTTTTCAGGTGTTCAAACTGATTCTGATTCATGTTTAAAATCCTCCGTATTAGATTGCTTTTTATTGAAAGCCAAAGTCTATTCAGACTATTATTTTAAAGGCATTAGTCTTCTCAGTCTATGGTCTTATTTAGACTTCGCCTTATGTAAACTATATTTTAATTGTACCGCTATTTTTATAGCCTTATTTTACATTTTAATAAATGTTGCAACTTGTACTTTGTCTAAATTTGCCCTGTCCAACGATGAGAGTTCAAAGACTCAGGTCCCTGTGTTCGAATCCGAACAATTTTTGTTACCAAGGGGTTGCTAAGTAAACGTGTTCCTGGAGTTGTGAGTTGGTAACACATAAATAGCAGCCACTGGATAAAAACACTGCAGAGATTGCAGAAGCATGGTGTAATGTTGGTACTATAAGGAAGACATATAAACAACAAACTTGTTTATTAACTCCAATATCGAAGAGTTGAACAACATGGGACATGCTAAAATCATGATTTATAATTGTGACAATATGTTACATCCCCCCTTTTCTAAAAAATGAAGAATATTATTGAAATACAAAAATTAAAATGAAATTGAGTATTACCCAGTAAAATTTAATACTGACTGACTAGAAATTAATACTGACTAGATTAAACATTTAAAATCTTGAAAAAAGAAATTAAAAAGTCTATAAAGTCTTTTTAAGCACTAACTAATGTCTATTCTGCTAAACTACTTAATGCAAATTAAAAAAATTAACCAAGTCATATATTTAAATCACTTGACATAGTCATTTAACTTGTTTGGCATTTTTACAGTTCTACCCGATCGCGTTACGGATGGTTTTGTAAGTTCACTTTGTTTCTCATTTACAAATGTTTGATGGTCAATGTCACTTTTGTCACTTTGAGAATTTGATTTAGCATCATGACTTCTCCAGTTCTTAACACGTGAATCGTAAATATCCTGAGTTACTGGCTGTTCGTAATCTCGGTCTACTGATGGTCTTAAATGTCTACGATTTCGTCTGAATCTTCTTCCATCTGATGCTTGTTATATACGAACGTGGTGTTGAATGTTCTTCCACTATTTTTCCTGCTTTCCAATTTCCATCCGTGAACATAACCACATTATCTCCTTTCTTCAACTGCTTCAATTCACGTCCACAATGTTTATCATAATTGAATTTGTTCTTTAGTTGGCGAGATTTTAATTTGTTTCGAATTTCATGACTGTCAACTACCTGCGGTGCTAATAGTGGTGCAGATGTAGGCAAAGATGTTTTTAGCCTTCGGATGAGAAACAATTGCGCTGGTGAAAATCCAATGTCAAGTGAAGTGTTTCTATAATCTAGTATTGCCTTGTGTGGCTCCTTTGATTTCATGATCAACTTTTTAATGGTTGTATGCATCTTTCTGCTTGACCATTCGACTGTGCATAATGCGGGCTGCTTGTAGTATGTTTAAATCCATATTCAGTTGCGAAAGCTTTGAATTCAGCTGAAGAAAATTGCGGACCATTGTCGGTGACTAGTTCATCTATGTATCCATATCTCGATATGAGTCCTCTTATGTAATCTATTGTATTCTTGCTACTTTGATTATCTAGTGTATATACTTCTGGCCATTGAAAAATAGTCGACTACAAGCAAGTAATGATGATTTTGATATTCAAACAAATCAGCTGCTAGTTTTGAACATGGGCGTTCTGGTATTTCTGGCATAAGCATTGGTTCTTTCGTATTTATGTTCTGATGTTGAGCACAAAGTGTACACGACTTTACACGTTCTTCGATATCTTGTGCCATTCCAATCCAGAACAACACATCACGGGCTCGATTTTTGCACTTGACGATTCCAAGATGAGACTCGTGAATTTTATCTAACATTTCATTTTGGAGCGCTCTCGGCACAATAACTTTGTTTGACTTGTATAACAATCCATCAATTGCTGATATCTCATCACGAAATGTCCAGTATGGTCTCAATAAATGAGCTAGGTCAGATTTTTCATGTGGCCATCCTTCCAAGATAACATCCTGTAATTCCTGTAAATGATTATCTGCTGCAGTTTCCTTCTGAAATTTTGAATACATTTCAGGTGAAATTGGCAAGTGTGAAATCAAATGTACGTCATTGACCTGTATGTCAGGTATTAACACCTCATTCGTTTCAGGTAAGAACGATCTACTAAGATGATCTGCTAAATACATTTCCTTTCCTGGTTTGTACTTAACTTTCAGATCATATTTTTCAAGGTCTAAGAAAAGTCTCTGTAATCTAGGCGGAGTCTGGTGAAGTGGTTTATGAAATATCGATTGTAGTGGTTTGTGATCAGTCTCGATAAGAACTTGCCGCCCATAGATGTATTCGTGAAATTTGTAACAACCATAGACTATTGCTAACGTCTCCTTTTCGATCCGATCTGTGGATACTTCTGTTGAGTAGGAGTGAGAGCACGGGATGCATATGCTACTGGTTTCTGATTTTGTATCAGTACTGCTCCTAGGCCTTTTGAGCTTGCATCAACACTTAGTGTAAGCGGTTTATTCGCATCGTAATACTGAAGTATTGGTGCATTTGTTGCCATTTCTTTCAACTTCTGAAAGCTTGTTTCCTGTGGTTCATCCCAGTGCCATATTGTATTTTTCTCCAACAATGTTCTTAAAGGTGCACTGACAATAGACATGTTTGGCATAAACATTCCAAGATACTGAATAAAACCCATAAAAGTTTGTAACTCTTTGACGTTTGTAGGTTTAGACATGTTGTGAACTGCACGGACTTTTTCTGGATCCGGTTTAATGCCTTCACTTGTTAAACGATGTCCAACATAAGTAACTTCTGGTTTCCTAATCTCACATTTTCCAGCACTTAATTTCAGGTTATATTCTCTTGCTCGCTCCAGAACCTTTTTCAAGCGTTCATCATGCTCCTTATGATCAGAGCCCCAGACAAGAATGTCATCGATTATTGCTTCTGCTCCTTCAATGTCCGATACCATTTGTGATATAATTTTCTGGAATACTTCCGGTGCCGATTTGATCCCAAAAGGTAAACGCACAAAACGATAGCGTCCAAAAGGGGTATTAAAAGTACACAACTTTGAACTATCTTTGTCCAATTGCAGCTGCCAGAATCCACTGGTTGCATCTAGGTTGGAAAATACTCTAGCATTTGGCATTTGAGAAACAACTTCCTCAATAGTTTTAAGTGGATAGTGTTCTCGTAAAATTGCTTTATTTAGATCTCTGGGGTCAATACAAATTCGGATCTTTCCATTTGGTTTTATCACAGTTACCATTGAGTTGACCCATTCTGTCGGTTCTTGTTGTTTTACGATGACCCCCATGTCTTCCATCCTGTCCAGCTCTGCTTTAACACTATTTTTTAAAGCTATTGGAATCTTGCGTGGCGCATGAACTACTGGTGTTACTGATTTGTTAATACGAATAGTATGTGTACCTGGTAAACAACCTAGACTTCTAAACAAATCTTCATATTCCTTTGTGATATCATCTTGAAGACATGTTTTACTTTCATTTTGCGATATCGAGTGAATTCGTTTTACAAGCTGTAAAGACTGGCATGTCTTTGCTCCAATGACTGGCTGGACTTCTCTGTCAACAATGTAAAATTTAATGTTGTGGTTTTGTTTTTTGTAAGTACATGCTAGGTTGACAATTCCTTTGGTTTATATAATATGTCCTGAATATGATCTAAGTGGCACATCTTGTGGTTGTATAGTGGGTTTTTTACACACCTTTTTGAGAGTTGTAAGAGAGAGTACATTGCACTTTGCACCTGTATCGAGCTGAAATTTGATTGGAACTATGTTTACATTAATTGTTTCAACCCATTCATCTGTGTGTATTGTGTTGACATTCCTGTCAATCATTGCTACAAATAAATCATCATTATCGGAGTCAGAGCTGATGTCAACAGTGTGCATTTTTCTTGGTGATTTTTGTGACGACAGGTAGACAGACGTAAAATGGTTATATTTCTGACATTTGTTACATTGTTTACCAAATGCTGGGCACTTGCGTGGTTCATGTTTGCCACCACAATTTCTACAGGTTTTATGGAATTTCTGTGATTGACCTTTGTGACTTTTATTTTGTTTCATTGGCTTGTAGAAGGTTTTATTTTGAACTGGTTTTGGGCCTTGTTTTTGTTTGTTTACTACATTTACGGAATTATCTTCCCCTGCCATTGTCCTCAGTTGAGCTCTGGAGAGTTCAAATGTTCGTGCAAAATTAACTGCCTTTTCAAGAGTTAGATCTGATCCTTCATTTATACATTTTTCTCTGACTTTGTGATCTTTAGTTCCAAAAACAATTGCATCACGGACCATTTCGTCCGGATTCGCATACCCACAATCTTTTACGAGTATTTTAAGATCGGTTTAGTATTCCTCGAATGTGTCTGTAATCTGCTTTGAAACTTATATCTGGAATATATTTGGTTGGATTTAGGGTGTACATGTTTCTCGAAGTTTTCTTACAGAACCCACGTCGAATATATATATCTTCCCTTATCGCCAATCCAGATCATTAAATAATTACATCTTTGAGGCTCGGCTGTTTTAGCTAACGGACCTGCGAACCAAAATTCTGTGTGTTGTCTGAAAGCTTTCCAAGCGGTAACTAAATCTGTTGCTCCCCAATACATCCTTGGATGAGATCCTGTTATGTCTAATCCCTCCATGATAACATGTTCAAAGTTTAGCATGTACTTTAATGCAACTTTTTTAGATTGCTTCATACTGTGGATGGGTTGTTGTTACGAAGATGAGCGTCGATTCATGCTGACACCATGTAATGTTGGTATTATAAGGAAGACATATAAACAACGGGAGGGTCTAAAACGCGGAAATGGAAAAGCCGGAAGTATAAAAACACATATATTTTTTAATTTTTTGCTGTGGAACTAATGTTATTAAATTATTGTCAATAATAAACCGTGCCAAACTTTGTTGACTAGAATCAGAATTAAAGACAGGTAGTTCAACCACTGGTGTTTTTTTCTACAATTATGTCATCGGTAATTAAAGGATTATCATTTTTGACACCTAATTCATTTGTTATTTCAGCATGTTCATCTGTTTGTTTAGTAATCTTTGATGTTTCAGACGTGTCATCTTGCAAATTATTTTCTAAAGATAAAGGTTTTTCATTTTTTAAATATTCTATAACATCATCTGGACAAACAATTTTTTTGGTAGAATCATATCTGAAGGGGGAATAAAAGCCCTACTAAACTCCGATTTTAAATGATAATTTCCCAAACCTGAACGGCCTCTTAAAATTTCAACATTTTCAAAATTTTATATGCAATAAAACCCCAAAACCAAAAGATCTACCGGTAATTCTTTCCAATCAATTTCTCTTTTTAAAACAGCATTCATGTTTTCTGAAAGATTGTTTGTTATACCTGAATAAGGGTCGAACATGCCTGGATACTTATCTATGATCCATTTTCCTGAATGATTTTGAATTGCCGACTTAACAAATTTATTATAATGTTCAAGTACTATAAGAGACCGGATGTTGTTGACAAGTACCTGAAAATGAGATAAAATCTGTGCTGGGTGGTCATCTCTCAGGTTAATGGCCATCATATGGAGGACAACAGTGCTGTAGTCGGACACCCGGTGTCCGATGACCCCATACATCGGCTCGATGCGGTAACCTGAAAATGAAACTACATCATTATTAGCAAGCTTTATATACTGGTTGAAATACTTGACCTGGGAGTGGGCCAGCAATTAAAACTCTGGAAGATATTCTGTACCTAAAATGGCACTAAAACAAAAAAGTAAATTTAAGAAACAAGTTGTGTCAAACAAAAAAGTGTTTATTTGGCTATTAAGTTCGACCATTGATGTCCCTTTATTGTCGGCAATGCAAAAAAAATCTCTCTATTGTCATAAGATTAATAACATTAATTATAACTTAATTTTAAAAAAATTCTCTCTATTATCATATATGACGTTAATTATAACCCAGATAGTAATTTAATTATACGATACCAATCAATTTTACCTGTGTAAACACTTTAATTAGGAGAAATCTGTTAAGTTTGATGAGTTTTTGCTCGACAAGGATCGCTTCCGGTCAATTTTTACATACTTTGTCGATGATCAAAATTTAAAAGTTATATATCATTTTGTAGCTAATGCTAATGGGAACACGAGGCCCTATTCAAATTTTGACCGGGTTATGAGGTCTTTGAGAAATTATAGTTCAAATTTGAAAATTTGAACTTTTGCTTTTGCGACTATACTTGCTTCCGGCGATTTTTTTTTATACTTTCCTTTCATTTATTTCTTATAAACTATACATCATTTTGAAGCTAAATGAATGACCTGAACCAAACACTAATAGTTTTTTGACCGGGATGAAGCATTTTGGAGAAATCTTGGTTCCAATGTGAAAATTTGACGTAGTGACACTCGCACAAATTTTACTTCCGGTCAACTTTTAGATACTTTATTAATATTTATTTGCAATAAACTATATATCTTCATAAAGATCTTTTAAATACCTTCCAGAGGCATTTTTTAATTTTTATTCTATGTCAAGCCGTTAAAAGTTATGAACAAAAATATATGTGTTTTTATACTTCCGGCTTTTCCATTTCCGCGTTTTAGACTAGTCCGGACTCCTGACTAAATATTCTCAATACCGTAAGCGGACTTCCGGTTCGAATATACAGTCAGGTCACCAGCGATGAATCTTGACCGGTTTTGCAACATTCGGAACGCCTCAAAATTTACGCCAGTATTAACTGTAACTGACGTAATTCCGATACAAAGCATTATGATGTAACGTCCGGTAATCAAATTCAAATAAAAATACAGTTTATCAAAAGAATGATTATAGATTTCTGTCTCGTTCTTGGAAATTACTCTACGGGAAATGGTCAGTTTTACTCGAAAGCTGAAGAAAAAAGAAGCTGGGGACCAGGTTATATAAACAAAACAACATGGGACATGCTAAAATAATGATTTGTAATTATGATAATATGTTACGCATGGTACGAATTGTGTCTTAGCAGCTCACACTCCAGACAATTCAAAACCCCTCCTGTTACACATATACTTTGTTAAAGAATCCCAATAAGCTTGTGTTTCTTCCAACTGTGTTTTAATAAGTGTTGGAAATTTTTAATTTTAATTTAATTTCGATAAATTTTCCAAACAAACGTAAAGTTCCGGGACCAATGTGTGGGTTTTTACAGGTCGATGAAATCTGTCTTTTATTGTTAATTTCTTGGAGCTCATCGGGTGTTTACACTCTACTTAGCATTATACTAAAACGACAGACGACGATGGCAACATTTGCTGAAAAACTTATTTTCTTTACTTTTATTTTCTTTCCGAAGCTGCTATACTTCTACATTGAAGCACTTATTGCAGTCTTTATACCCAAGAAACCGAAAAGCATTCGTGGAAAACTTGCTATAGTGACGGGGGCGGGGCATGGAATTGGCCGCGAGATTGCTCTGGAACTTGCACGAAAAGGAGCGAAGTTAGTTCTTTGGGACATAAATAAGGTAATTGTTGTAAAGATATTGATCCTTTAGTTGGTAAAGATCATGTAAATCTCGCTGACAACTTTACTAATAAATTTAAGAACGGCATTTGTATGCAGTGATGTAGGTTTAGCTTTTAGATAAAAATTTACATTTCACGGACATATTCTAGAAAGTGTTACATGGTATATCTACAAAATATCTTGAACTGAATCCCGGACAATTTGGCCACAAGACAATTCGGACCGTATATTAGGATAATTCGGACCGTTTTATAATAAATAAAGAAAATAATTTTACAAAGATAATGAAAATGTATTCATGCTTTGTGCTGTTTTCGTTGCAAATTAACCAAGATCAAAGATCAATTATTTTTTTACAGCCGACTTTTGCATGTTGTTTTTTGTCTCGCCTGCCACTGAAAGTCGCTGGAGGCGAGACATATGTATGGGAATCTGGGGGCGGCAGCAACGTAAACACTTGGACATCTTGCTTCATATCTTTGTAAGCCTAAGCCCTAGGTCCATCAAATTTGGTCCAGTGGTAGCTTATGATGAGTACTTGCCAGTCAGTCACCTGTCACCTGACCTTGACCTCAATTTCACGGTCCAGCGACTATGTTAAAGTTTTTGGATTACGGCAGTTCCTCCGTAACCATGCATGGTTGGATGATAATATTTAGTTTATACTTGCTGATGAGTAGTACATGGCTGTCTGGTAGGTGTCACCAGACCTTGACCTCAATTTCGCTGTCCAGCGACTACATTACAGTTTTTGTATTAAGGCAGTTCCTCTGTAATCATGCATGGTAGGATGACAATATTTGGTATAGGTTGCTGATAAGTAGTACATTCTAGACTGTCTGGTAGGTGTCACCTGACCTTGACCTCAATTTCACGGTCCAGCGACTACGTTACAGTTTTTGTATTAGGACAGTTCCTCTGTAACAATCCATGGTAGGGTGACAATATTTGGTATACAGGTTGCTGCTGAAGAGTACATGACTGTCTGGCAGGTGTCACCTGACCATGACCTCAATTTCACTGGTCAGCGACTATGTTAAAGTTTTTGTATTAGGGCAGTTCCTTGGTAACTATGCATGGTAGGATGACAATATTTGGTATACAGGTTGCTGCTGAAGAGTACATGACTGTCTGGCAGGTGTCACCTGACCTTGACCTCAATTTCACGGTCCAGTGACTATATTATAGTTTTTGTACTAGTATTAGGGCAGTTCCTTGGTAACTATGCATGGTAGGATGACAATATTTGGTATACAGGTTGCTGCTGAAGAGTACATGTCTGTCTAACAGGTGACCTTGACCTCAACTTCACTGTCCATCAACTTTGTTAAAGTTTTTGGATAGGGCAGTTCTTCTGTAACCATGCATGGTACGATGACAGTATTTGGTATATAGGTTGCTAATGATTAGTACATGAGTGTCTGGTAGGTTTCAACTGACCTTGTCCTCAATTTCACAGTCCAGTGACTACGTTAAAGTTTTTGGATTAGGTCAGTTTTTCCATAACCATGCATTTTATATTTTAAATGATAATAATTTAATGCTATTTATGTAATGCTTTTGATGTAATTTTTTTCATTACTGATGCGGAATGCTGGCAAGACATTTTTCTGTGTCCACACTTGTTTATAAATATATTACATATAAACAGTGTACATCCCAAGTCAAAAAGTTTAGTAACAAATCATGAACAAATCATCTTCAAATGACTTTCAAATCATTATTCAGTGATTTCTTAAAGTGATTTGTTAGTGATTCAATAACAAATTACAACCAAATCACTTTAGGACAAATTCAGTATAAGAGATTTGTTAGTGATTTGTTTTCTCAAAGCAATTTGAAAGTGATTTCTGGTGATTTGTTAGTAATTTATTTGGTATGCCTAACTAATTGGAGACTTCCTGTCAGCCATTTTCTGGTGGGAAAGTCATACACAATTTGGAGAAGCAAACTTTAAGACTTTTAAAATGTATACTTGAAACTTATTAAAAGATGTAGAAAGTAAGTTAATTTAGCTAACTTTAATTTAAAATTTATATTATTTAAGTATAGTTCACACTTTTTAATGTTAAGGTAATGGAGAATAATGCAATTTATTATTCTGCATGAGCTAGACTAGTTATATATATACAGCAACACCATGGAAGCTAGGCTACTAGTATACAAGTAATTACAATGTAGTAACAAAGTACATGTTCCACTATAGGCTTGCAACAAGACCCTTTCACTTTTTTCTTGCTTAAGAGAGTTACTCTTTATCAATTATAACATAATAATATATATCCACATGTACACAGAAGTGGATAATAAAGTAAGATGTATGTCTCTTATGTCAAAAATATTCAAAGGGACTTGTGGCAAGACTAATGATCCACCTATATGCTTAAACTATTAGTTTTAATTATTTTGACTTTGTTTTTGTCCTTTTTTTTAATTGCCAGGTTTGGTGTGATTTTTATTCATATTCAGTTTGATGTGATTTGCTAGTGATTTTATTCAGTTGTTTACCATGATTTGATAGTGATTTGACAGTGATTTGATAGTAATTTGACAGTGATTTGGTAGTAATTTGACACCGATTTGATAGTGATTTGGTAGTGATTTGCTAGTAATTCATATGTGATTTGTTAGTAATTTGTTAATTATA
This sequence comes from Limnoperna fortunei, assembly GCA_944474755.1. Taxonomy (NCBI): domain Eukaryota; kingdom Metazoa; phylum Mollusca; class Bivalvia; order Mytilida; family Modiolidae; genus Limnoperna; species Limnoperna fortunei. Next base: position 41,101,012 of record OX104124.1, read on the forward strand.
TTTTCCAGGTTTAGTGTAATTTGTTAGTCATTTGTTAGGGTGATTTGATAACTAATTTGCATGTGAATTTGCATCACTTTCAAATCACAACCAAATGACTGATTTCTTACCGATTTGAAAGAGTGATTTGTTTGAGGTATTTTTTTACTTGTATGAAAACTATTATCTGGATCTGTCTGATGTTCCTTTTTTCCTTGTTTGTGTATATATTTCTTTCTTCTCTTTGTCTTAAATATTTATTTGTCAGAGGCAATAATTCTCATTCTTATAAAAAAATATAAATAATAATAAAATAATTATCTATCAGAATTTAGAAGTAGTTGTTAGTTTGTGTATTCTCTTTTTTTTTTTTTGCTATACCCAATTGATTTGTTTTTGTTTGCTTGTTTGTTTTTTATTTTTGTTTTCTTTTTATGTACATGTATAAGGTTTGTATCTAGCATTATTATTCTACTTCAAGCTATTATTAAAAAAAATATTTTAATAAGTTTTTTTTCATAATTTTTTGTTTTATTTCATGATGATAGACTTACATAATCAATTATCATAACAATTAAACATTCAAAATATACATCGATTACAAAGTTTAATAGGGGCACAATGTTCAGCACAAGGCACTAGTCACTACCGAAGTCAATAGTCTAAAATACAGGATTGTAGATGTTGCCACACCTCTTCAAAAGTCGACTGGCTGTTATTCTGTTGTTTGCGTAGTCATCCCACAGGTAATACCCTGGGTCTATCTTGTCTGTTTGCGTTGTTATCGAAGTAGTTTTACCCTCACTGATAAGCTTAAGCTAGCGTGGAATCTTATTGGCCTCTCTGTAAAGTAGCTATAGGAGTACATGTATGTAAAACTTCCTTTACCAGCATGGGTGTTGATATGGTCAATAGTCCTGACATACATTCCAAATTGTCCGAATTGTCATATACGTTCCAAATAGTCCTGACATATGGGCCGAAAAGTCAGGGTCCAAATTGTCTTGGGGCCAATTTGTCTGGTACCCCTTGGACTAACCTTAACAAATAAACTCCACTGGGACCTACATGTACATATCAACAACCTAACAACCAAAGCTGATAATACCTTCGCTTTTTTCAAAGACCCTCAAGATCCTTCAATAACAAAAAGGCTTATTTTACACTTGTAAGACTGTTTATGGAAATTTGCAAGTATATTCTGGGATCCCTACAAAAAATGTGATATGATCAAAGTGGAAGCAGTGCAGGGGGAGGACAGCTATATAAAATAACCATAGAAACAAATTAAGTGTCAGCAACATGATTGAGAAACTCAGAAGTGGAGCTCACTCTCAAACAGGAGAAATGATGCTAGACTGACCATGCAAATAAGATCAACAGATAACATGTTTCAGGCAGCAAAACTAACTGTTTGTCTGACCAAACTGACAATCTAGATTTCAACATGGCACAGACCAACCCAAACATTGTCTGTCATGACCGTTAACAAAATTAGAGGTCTGGCAAAATCCAATAAAGTACTAGACCTGCTGACCTGCGACTTTTTACCAGGCAATATTATAATAAAATTAACAAAAATATGAAATTGCAGATTGTGCATAGTTAACTCATTTTTTCAAATGTTTTGTGTTATAAAATGTACATGTATCATGTGCCATTTGTTTATTTCCACAATACATTAATTACACCAGTCCTTAACGATATATTCATATCTTATCAATAATATTCACTTTAGATTGCATTCATTCCTTCAAAATAGTAGGTCCTATGAAAGCAAGGCCCAGTAAAGTTCTTCTCCTGTACATGTCCTGTAAACAGATTTCAAGTTTGGCATGGTCTGTATCGACACCAAGAAAATGTAAATATTCCCAAGGATGGTACATAATTGGACGCTCTTTCACCCAACATTGTGAAAACAGACATGGATTGAAGTTTGAAACCTATGATCATATCATGGTAGATATCTCCAAATGTGATTTCAACGGAAAACTCAAACCCTCTCCCCCTCCCCGAACCCATATTTGCAAATATAAGACAACTTGAACCACACAAGAAGACAACTCGGACCATACATTTTGTGTAATATTTTGTAAATAAAAATGATATATACCTGTGATATAGTGAAATTCATTTATGGTTTATTTTCATGTCAGTTCTCAATAAAGTATAAAAAAAACAGTTGACATCTGTCTTTTACCGACACTCAACTAGATATACTAGTACAATGCAAAGCAAAGCCATGGTATATTTAAAGTTATCAAGGATCCTAAATTCTACCTATTACGACTTTTATATACATGTACCTTTGTACATTTGTCATCTGGTCCAAAATAAGCCTTAGGCTTCTACAGACCTCTCAACTTCTGTATGTCTAAAGTGAATTTCTCCTCGCGACTAATAATATATGAATTAAAAATAAAATACTTATAACACAAACTTACAGGTGTGCGCATTAACACGAGCTTGTAAATTTACACAGATTCCAGTTCTCAAGATTCAAAGCGGACTTATAAGCATTCGGAAAACCTGACATCACTTGAGTTTGATAGCTGTTTCTACTGATCCACAATTCTTATTGAAAAACCATGTAACTTGTGTTTGTTGGCACACATTTGAAATATTTCTTACTGTTAGGCAATGCAATTAAAATATTTCAAATTATTAGTAGATCAGCAATCTTTTTTTGTCATACAAGTTTTGGGAGTTTATTTCGTATAGATCTATTATTTTACGTTTTTTGTATTTATTTCTACAAGTAAATTTACTTAAAGTTGGTAGCTTTTGTAATAGACTTAGCTCTGTATAGCTTTTGAAATCATAATCAGAACCAGTAAAAAAAAGAAAATTTGCGGATGTCAACATATGTCAAATTAAGAATAATTAAAAAATAGAAAGAATTATTTTGGTATTTTTGTTATAATTTATGACCAGTATCAGTACTGTTGTACCAGCAAAAGAAACATACATGTTGTAATGCTGTGTAAAATGTCAATCTGATTGAACAAGTTTAATAACATAGTACTTGGTACTTGTGCACATGTAGATCTGTATATTGATCAGTTTGCATGGTCATTGCATTGACAGTCATTGTCCCATAAATGTTTTGTGTGGAAATAAAATTTGCAACAAACGTATTTTCCACTCATTTGCAAATGTGGGAAAATCACAGCATTCCATTGACTGTACTTTACTTGAATAATGCCTGCTGCTAAAAACCTTGCAGACATCACTGAAATTAATGTGATTTTATTCTCCTCAGGAAAACAATGAATCCACAGCAACAGAGATTAGAAGTATGGGAGAGTCAGCCACAACTTATGTGGTGGATGTTACGAAATCTGATGATATACGTAAGACAGCTGACCAGATGAGACGTGAGGTCGGAGATGTTGAGATTTTGGTAAACAATGCAGGAATTTTGTATGGTGGAGAACTTCTAAAATTGAAGGAGGAACACATCAGGAGAGTGTTTGATGTCAATATTTTGGCTCATTTCTGGGTAAGATACATACCTAACAAGTAACATGTCAGGAGAGTGTTTGATGTCAATATGTTACATGTAGCTCATTTCTGGGTAAGATACAGACTGAACAAGTAACATGTCAGGAGAGTGTTTGATGTCAATATGTTAGCTCATTTCTGGGCAAGGTACAGACTGAACAAGTAACATGTCAGGAGAGTGTTTGATGTCAATATGTTGGCTCATCATGCTCATTTCTGGGCAAGGTACAGACTGAACAAGTAAAATGTCAGGAGAGTGTTTGATGTCAATATGTTAGCTCATTTCTGGGTAAGATACAGACTGAACAAGTATCATGTCAGGAGAGTGATTGATGTCAATATGTTAGCTCATTTCTGGGTAAGATACAGACTGAACAAGTAACATGTAAGGAGAGTGTTTGATGTCAATATGTTAGCTCACTTCTGGGTAAGATACAGACTGAAAGAGTAACCTATCTGGAGAGTGTTTGACGTGAATACTTAGGTTTATTTTTGATTATGATACAGACAGATCAGGTAACAAAAACCTGCAAGCATCCCTTACACGTGCAAGTTCATGTGATCATGCTTTAAACCAAATGGCAGACACTGATTCAGGGACAGATGAAAATACAAACATGCAAAACAGAAAATAAACATGCAAAGTTACAGTGTAACAGTTAAGCTCTGGATACATATATACATGACATCAAATGTGATATTATTCAGTAAAGAAACATCAATATAAAAATGATGTCAATTAGTATTACTACAATATTCAGTTCATTAAAATCGAAAACAATTAACCATAGTTTTAAATAAATGATAAATAGAATATGATTCTACATGTGGTATGGATGTTTCCAGAGCACTCTGGATGATAGTGACTGATGTTTTGGATACATGTTTGGCATGATATGGAAATACCCATATCATATTCTATATACATGTGTAATTGTTACCTGACTGTTCTTCCATATAAAACTGAAAAATAGTTGATACATGTATTGTATTGTTTGCAGAAAACAGTGACAATGAGATGTTTACTTCTATGATTTCCATGTAGGTTTTACAGATTTCAGTTTCAAAATGTGGTCTAGGGGTTGTGCTTTGATTGTTTTAAATATTTTGAAAAAAAATTCCTTTCATCTCAAAATTATAAAATGTATCATTGAATCTTAATCACTTGGTGCTTGAATGGAAAGAAAATTCCATTGAAATAAAGCTTCTCGATGATAGTGACCCTGTATAATTGAAAGTTACTAGTCAATGGAAGACAGTGACACAGAGGTGAAATCAAGCAGATCCAAACAATAATGTACTCAAGGTCCTTTAACCTTCAAAAAAGGTTTGTCATCAATTCAAAGATAGTTAGGAAGACAACTTAAATTACTGACAAACTTCAGAAGTTTTTATAACATCAAATTAATTGGACCTTCCAACCACTAATGTTTTTCTTTATGTTATCCTTTTTTTTTTTAAATTTAATCTTTAAACTTCTTTTTTGTCCAAGAAGTGGTTGGTATAAATGTTTTTTTTAAACAGTTGGCTCCACTTTTTTTAATTGTTGATATGTTCTATATCAAAAGATTTATAATAATAGACATGTACATGTATCTAACGCCTATACATTATGTTATTATCCATAGCATTTAAGAAACGCGTTTACGTGTAAATGTGAATATCATTTGGTAACTTTCTAGTTTTCACAAATTATGAATTATTTTTTTCTAAACTGTAAGTCTTATGATAGAGCAAAAACAATTTTAAGCATGTTGACTGCAAAGGTTGAGGTCTGCCGACACAGTTACTGTTGACAGGTGGAATTACCAAATTGCACCTGAACAGATAGGTTTATACTTTATAAACAATGGGTCATCTGTCCATCTGTCAATTGTCTACTCTTTGATTATTCCTAATTGTTTATTTAAAAAAAAAATTAAAATCATTCAGATTGTTTAGTTTGTTTGTTTGAATGTTGTTAAACATCACTTTCAGAAATTTTTCAGCTATATCATGGCGACGTTTTTATTGGGGGAGAAAGCTGGAGTACCAGAAGAAAAACAGCTGGCAATCCTTATCAATTAAGGTTGGAGTCGAGTGCACCCTGCCCACAATGAGACTTGAACCTGCAACCTCAGTGTTGATGAATTGTTCAGTGTCTGTCTCAAAACGAATGTAGACCCTACATTATGTGTAACATTGATACATTATGGATAAATTCCATAGATTTAAATGCTTTGTTATAATGCTGGTAGCTTCAATATACAGAAAACAAACTTAATTTTTAAATTTTCTGGGTCCACTGAAATAGTTTGTTTTAGAGTATTCTTGAGTTATCTCCCCTATATTACATTTGTTTTGTGCATTTTCATTAAAGTTATTTCTTTGAAAACCAACATCAGAATTAGGTAAGGTTGAGATTTTAACATCTTTTAAATACAAGACCATGTTTAGTATGCACTTTTAACCCTGAATTCCTCCTATGATTTATTAAGACCAGTTGTTTATGCACTCAAATTAGTCCTTTCAGTTATATTAATTACTTGTTTTTCACTATTTGTTGGTGATTTGTTGTTGTAGTTTTATTTATTATAATGGTTTGTGCTGGTTTTCTCCTTTTTACATGTTTTTTGGTTATTTTTAGTCGTTTGGTGTTCTGTCTTTTAGGGATGGGCATCTTTACATTTAGTACTTCAATGTATATTGATAGTTTAAGCCTTTAACAATCATAATAAATATTGGCATATTAATAAAGGTCAAATCTGTTTTTTTCCTTCATTAATTATTGAATACACACATACATGTTTTGTATTCTTGTTTTTACATTAAAGGTAAAACATATCATAAAATATCACACGGACAGACTTTCAGATAATATGAAAATAAATAGGGGCTAATAAGGATGTAAAAGTATTATAATATGGAAATTATTGTTTTGATTTATTTATAAGTTGTTAAGCAGTTGAGGGCAGCCATGTTAAGAAGGACAAATAAACATATATTTACAAATATTTCAAAGACAGACATTTTAAATAATATGAAGACGAAAAGTAGGGGGGGGGTGGGAATCATAGATGTAAAATTATTATATGAAAATAATTTGTTTGTTTTATTTATAGACTGTTCAGCAATTTATGCCAGCCATGCTAGAGAAGAACAGTGGCCATATTGTTACCATAGCCTCTATGTCTGCCAAGTCTGGGACAGCTTATCTGGTAGACTACAGGTAAGGAGTACATGTAAATATATCAGTTCACTAGGATTTTTAGAATGAAGTTTGTGTCAAGAAAAAAAGGATATTAAGACTAATAATATATAATTATGGCCTTTTATGAAGGTCATATCCATAATTATTACATTGAGAAAGGGTTATTTTTCCGAGGTCCGCAGGACAGAGTAAAAATAACTCTTTCGAGATTTAATAATTTGGATATTACCTCAAGTCCATTAAAGGCCATAACTGGATTATTATACTGAACTAAACACAAACAAGAACAAGGGGACTGTGTAGTCATAACTGAGTAACCCTTATAAATTTGGCGCGCTTTTGCACGTCGAACAAATAACTAGTTATTTCCCCTTTCAAAATATCTAATTTATTTTATTACTGGTTTCCATATTTAAGTATAGTAATATTGTTTAAAAGTTGAGATGCAAACTATAATAATTATGACCACAAGTTTGTTTGAATGTTGTTTAATGCCACTTTCAGCAAATTTTCAGCTATATCATGGCATCCAGTTTATATTGGGGGAGGAAGCTGGAGTACCTAGAGAAAACCCCTAAACTAGGAAATTTGGCAATCCTTGTCAATTAAGATTTGAGTTGACCACACTCTGCCCATAGTGAGACACGAACCCGCAATCACATTCTTGACAGGCGACACGTTCAGTAGTAGAGGAACTAACTCCTCCACCGAGTTACCAAATCATGTGGTTTTACTGACTGTGACTTTAGGATAAAAGTCACCCTGGGACAAGATGAAACCTAATTTTGTGGTTGCTACAAAATTATATGATTTAACAGCATGGATCAAATAATTGTCAGAGGCAACTTGTATTAAATCAAATGACAGAATATTTAAGAGTTGGGATTATTATATAATCAAGTCAGATCAGCAAGACCACACCTTCTTTAATGAAATGTTTGCTTTATAAGATTGGTGGCCTTTTTTTGGAGGGGGGGGGGGGGGACAACTTCAAAACCTGGTCTACTTTGTTGTTGTGACCTTCTGTGGGATTTAAATGAAAATTTGACTGCTGTATTGTGTTTATATGAAAGTTTCAGTCAGCATAGACTGTTCAAAAGATGAAATGCATTTAAAAACATGTTTTTATTTTCTCTTATATGTGATATGAAAGAAAATTTTGCATTTAGCATTAGTAGGTAAAAATAGCTAGAAGTGCCTTCAAATGACTTCCCCACCCCTCCCCTATCTTTTTATGGAACAATCCTTTTTTTCCTTATCACAATTTTCTGACTGCCATTAATATTCATTGTACATGTTTGTTAAAATTTGTTATTGCAAAATACTTGATTTCAAACATTTAGTTCGACAATCGGAACATCTCTCGGCCATTTCCGTCAAGGGTCGGGAAAGTGACCTCGGAGGTAAGTGATCTCCATTTTGAACTATTTTCAGTCATTTCAAATAATTTGTTACGTCACAAGTTCGTTTGTGACGTTTCAGTTCATTCATTTTATTAGCTTGTCATTGACAGTTAGTTGATTGTTACTGATGACGTTAGATTGTAAACAAATACTTATCCATTTAAACGTTGTCGGAGAAGGAATTTTTTGGCAGTGTTAGCGAATTTAAATTTTAACAATACAATCTTCTATCCGATTTTTAGTTCTGCTTCGATAAAGATCTGTATAGTTGAATAATTAAAGGATAATCTATTTCATCGTACTAAAATAATTTTGCTGTGTAAACAGACTAACCGTATCACATTTGGACCGATTTTTGGGCCATATCCATACACTTACCTCCGAGATTACTTTCCGACCATAGGCCGAAATAACCGAGGTGATCCGATTGTTAGTTCGAGTGTCACTGCTGGCAAGGTGTGATCGACACAATCTTAATTGACAAAATTGCCTCTTTTCCTATCGAAGGTAAGGTTTTCCAGGTACATGTACTCTGGCTTCCTTCCCTAATAAAAAATGGATGCCATGATATAGCTGAAAGTGGTATTAAACATAATTAAGTGGTATTAAACATAATTCAAACAAAGCACACATTTATTGACAGGAAGACATGAACTATTTTAAGTCTATGAAGAATTAACTTTTTATTTGTAATTTTGTTTCAGTGCTTCTAAGTATGCTGCTTATGGTTTTACCGAGGCACTGCACGAGGAAATTCTGAAGTTAGGAAAACCAGGAGTTAAGACTACCACTGTTAACCCAATGTTTGTAAATACTGGCCTTGTCAATGAACCAAAAGACAAGTAAGATTTAATGTCTATCACATGACTTGTCAAGTAGTCGACCATATTTGTATGGTGTCAAAGCTTTTATCGAAGCATAATACTTACACCCCTGAAACGTAAAACATTCCAATTTTTGCGTTTGTTTTTCGTTTTCCGTTCGTTCGTATATCGTTTTTCATTTTGTTATCATATGAAAATAACCTGACCTGATGTTGATGTCACAATATTTATTTGGAAATACAGACATTTCATTTCCTTGGTATTAAATTGCATACATAGTGTCTCTGGACTGATTTAGTATCTCTTAATTAGGTCAAAGGAGTGAATTTTAGTATGTTATGGATTAATATTGCATCTTATAAGGTCTTGGGAGTGATTTTACATACATGTTATTTGGTTTTTAATTGTATTTCTAGGGTCTCAGGAGTGATTTTGTATGTGAAATAGGGTTTTTAATTGTAATGCAAAGGTATATGTAATATGGTTTTTAATTGTATTGCTAGGGTCTCAAGAGTGATTTTATATGTGTAATATGGTTTTTAATTGTATTGCTAGGGTCTAGTGAGTGATTTTGTATGTGAAATAGAGTTTTTAATTGTATCGCAAAGGTCTCAGGAGTGATTTTGTATGTGAAATAGGGTTTTTAATTGTATCGCAAAGGTCTCAGTAGTGATTTTGTATGTTAAATAGGGTTTTTAATTGTATCGCAAAGGTCTCAGGAGTGATTTTAAATGTGTAATATGGTTTTTAATTGTATTGCTATGGTCTGTTGAGTGATTTTGTATGTTAAATAGGGTTTTTAATTGTATCGCAAAGGTCTCAGGAGTGATTTCATATGTGTTATATGGTTTTTAATTGTATTGCTACATGTAGGGTCTCAGGAGTAATTTGGTATGTGAAATAGGGTTTTTAATTGTATCGCAAAGGTCTCAGGAGTGATTTTATATGTGTAATATGGTTTTTTATTGTATTGCTAGGGTCCCAGGAGTGGTTTTGTATGTAAAATTTGGTTTTTAATTGTATCCCAAAGGTCTCAGGAGTGATTTTTTATGTGTAATATGGTTTTAAATTGTATTGCTAGGGTCTCAGGAGTGATTTTGTATGTAAAATATGGTATTTAATTGTATCGTGAAGGTCTCAGGAGTGATTTAACATGTGTAATTTGGTTTTAATTGAATTGCTTGGGTCACAGAAGTGATTTTACAAGTGCAATGTGGTATTTAATTGAATCGCAAAAGTCTCAGGAGTGATTTTATATGTGTTATATGGGTTTTAATATTATTGCAAAGTTAACAGGTGTGATATTACATATGTAATATTATTTGTAATTGTATTGCTAAGGTCTCAGAATTGAATTTATATTTGTAATATGGTTTTAATTGCCTCACCAAGGTCTTAGGAGTGACTTTGTATGTGTAGTATGGTTTTTAATTGTATTGTTAAGGTTTCAGGAGCGATTTTATATGTGTTACATGGTTTTTAATTGTATCTCGAAGGTTTTAGGAGTGATTTTATATGTTAAATATGGTTTTTAATATTATTGCAAAGGTCTCGGAAGTAATATTACATATGTAATGTGGTTTTTAATTGTATTTCTAAGGTCTCATGATTGATTTTATGTGTAATAAGATTTTAATTGCATCTCTAAGGCTTCAGGAGTGATTTTATATGTGTAATAGGGCTTTTAATTGAATTGTTAAGGTCCCAGGAGGGATCTAATATGTGTACTATGCTTTTTAATTGTATCTTATAGGACTCTGGAGTGATTTTAAATGTGTTATTTGCACACCAGCTTGATGAACATTTGCCAATAGAGAATTTGGTAATAAATTACCCCTAAAATTATGAAACTATAAGGTTTAACTAATATTTTTAACACATTATAAATATATAGTTGGATTAGTACATTTCATTTTATGCAATAAAGATTAATTATAAAAAGCTTCCTTGGGAACTTAGTACCCGTAGCTGGAGATTCCGCATTTTAGCACGGAAAATGTGAGCGCGGAGTATTCGGACTCCGCGCTAAAAAAAAAAAAATATTTTCATCAAAAAACCCTGAAAAAAACACACTTTTCCGAGCTATGTTGGAAATTTGGTTGGAAAATGTACAAATTTCCGACAGATTTTCCGACATTAGCGCGGAATTTGTTACCAAATTCCAAGCTAAGCTCGGAAAATAGCTTGGAAAAGTCCGAATACTCCGCGCTTAGTCGGAAAAGAGCTTGGAATTTGTCCGAATACTCCGCACTAGGTCGGAAAATTGCTTAGAATTTTCCGAATACTCCGTGCTATGTCGGAAAATAGCTCGGAAATTGGCTTGGAAAATTCTGAATATTCCGTGCTATGTCGGAAAATAGCTCGGAAATTAGCTTGGAAAATTCCGAATACTCCGCACTATGTTGGAAATAAGCTTGGAATTTCAAGCAAACGCGGAATTTTTTTCCATGCATGTGTCGGAAATTTAGCTTGGAAAGTTATGGTGGAATTTTTCTCCGAGGGGCTTGGAATTTTTTTCCGTGGGGTGTTATATTTTGGTTCCTGGGATGTCAAAATTTTGTCTCTTGCTTAGTCTTATTTTATGCCAGCAAATCATAGTTGATCTCATCAATGCTCATAGCTAGATCATTTTTAGTGGAGGATTGCATGTTAAATCTGTACAAGTGCCACTGAGTTTTCTGAAAAGTAAAACAATTGTTAATAAGATTCTATCATTTATTTCTTATTTAAAAAGGATAAGCATGAACTGCATTCTAGCATAATAAATATTCAAAATTCAATAGAAAATTAATAAATTAATATTATTTGTTTTCCCCATCATTCTGACAGCAAGGGATACTTGTCAAGTTCTTTGTTGCTTCTGCTTTACATAGAAGCCTGATATCAAATTCTCATGTCCATTTTCCATTTTTGCTTATTAATGTTATCATGGAAGAAAATAAAATTAAACAATAACATACTTCCAGAGTAAAAGATGAATCAGTCAAAATTATTAAGGTCAATAAATATATGATTTTCTAATGCTTAAAATGTTCACACACATTTTATTTTATTTTTATTTTATTCATTTTATTTACAGAAAAATTAACAAATATTGCTATTACATGTATATTAATTAGAACTTTAAAATTTCTATAAGTAGAAATCAGTTTGTTTAAAACATCTGCAAACACAACAAATCTACTGTTTTTACACATGCAATTTTACTGTGTTCATAAAAAAAGAAACACTAACTATTAAACAATTTGATCATTTTCAGTTAGCTTGTATGTTGTCATAGGTAAATTGCCTAAAGAAATAAATACATGCACTTGTTTTGATTACACACTTTATGTAATTATTAATGAACTTTATGGGCACACTACAAACACCAAATCCTTAATTTCCTAGCCAAATCCTTAATTTCCCAGTAAAAATTTTTTAAGGATTGACTGTAAAATTAAGTGTTGTTTTTTGAAATTAAGGGTGTGACGGGGAAATTAAGGATTTGACGAGGAGATTAAGGTTTTTACTCGGAGATTAAGGTTTTTTGTTTATTGGACTCCTGGGTCGATGATAAGCCCTCGGGCATTGTTGTTGATAAAGATTATGACTTATATGTACGTCTATAATGTCATTTTATATATATAGATTTCTCTAAATCTCATATGTAGCAGTAATTATATTGTCAATTTATATATATAATGTGCGAAAAATAAATAATGAACATGGACGAACGTGAATGCATTTTCTGTCAACTTAATGAAAAATGCGGTTGTTGCAAAGTTAATTTATAAAAACGTTAATTGTAAATAATCATGAATGTAATAATATACAGTGGCATATTTTTTTGTCCTTTAATTATAAGTGAAAAGAATAATTACGATCAGGACCGTTCAATACACATCCGCCATACTTTTTGTTTACCTATTACAAAAATAGATTGAATAAAGGAAGGATACATTTGTATATGTTCTGATTTTAATCGTTTTGGTTTTCTTCGCAGGTTTTTGTTTAGGTAAGTTGGTGTTATTTAAATTTGGTTTATTTTATAAAATTACATGTTTTATTTGTTTTGAATTTCTAACATTTCTTTGTTTGTTATTAACATATTTTACTTTTATAATATTATGTTTTTGATGTATTATTACATTGGTAATACAATTGTAATTTTCACGATTTTATTTTAGCCATTTTTATAAGCAAAGTATTTTATGATATATCAATTGCATATGTTTATTAACATTATTAAAATGTGAAATATTGATTAACATTATAAATTTCAGTAAACGGATTAATTTTCTTTTCCTAAATCATTTTTGGTTAAATATGAGAAAAAATAAATTATCAGTCCTTGTAATATTTTTCAGACAAATCAATTGGACTTCAAGAAAGCGTATTGTTTTGCAACAGAGACGTGTATTCTGTGTCATCCGAAGTTGGAGTGTGTACTCAAAATAAGATGTATTATGTCGTACCAGATAATAGTATTGTAATAATAACAATAATTATAATGTCTCGTGTCACAGTTGATTTCAAATAAAAGTATAATATACGCTTATGTTATTTTCTGCCATCGATATTGACGAACAGTAAGATCATATAAGAAATGATTTGCATAGACGTCAACTTACAAAATTATATAGTAGTATTCAAGTTGGTCAAAATGACCAATGTTCGGACATGTATGCCTGATGGCCGTAAAGTTGTATATTGATTTCAAAAGAGACAGTAAATTGGGCGGTGGCCCTTGCCTCCTTAATCTGATTATATAAACAGATTTGAGTTGGTATCCGAGTTTTATTTACTACGTTTCAGAGCGATATCAAAATATGGTATGCCAAATGGTAAACACTTTATTTTCTGACCTTACTCAAATGTGGAAATGGACCTTGCATGTTAAGTACCAAGTTGATAAATTTATGACATCTCTGTTTTGACGAATTAAATAGAAATGTTCCGAATATAGATAAAAAGTATTATATATTTTATCAATAACCCCCGTCCCCCCCCCCCCCCAATCTTTATATGTTTAATTTTAATAGAAAATGACGGGACACTTTACACCTGCAATATTTCATAAAATATATGCATTTGAAAACCAAGTCTTTGCTTCGCTTATACAATTCAGCCGATATTACAGCTATTTCGGATTTTATAGTTGCAACTGTATGTTTCTATTAGTGGATGTTTAACAGCTCGGAATTCTTGCGACTGCTAAAAGTGCTAATATAGCGCTATATATATGCAGAATTAATTATACAGTGAATACTCTACGTATTACATGGTTGAAGAAATTATAGTATTCAGGATATAACTTGATATACGGTATTGAGTGAAAACTAGTCCCCATACATGGTACACTACTTGTTTGTGGTTCTCCGAGAAGCCGAGGGAAGTACAGAAGAAAGAAGAAAGAAAGAAGGCTAATTTAAAGTAGAACATGTTTACCTTTAAAAAAAACGTACGGAAATCTATAAATGATTCTCAGATTAACCACAATTTCATGTTGAATGATTGCGTTCACTTTTGGCGGAAATTCGTAGTTTCATCATGACTGGCTAGTTGTTTTCTTTGCACTATTGTTTTTAAGTTATAACAACCACTAATTAGAGTTGTGCAATGGAAGACTTAAAAAAAAACCTTTATTAATTGAATTTATAATTATGTCCAGTACAATAAAACCATTGTCCTAATTAAACTGAGTTGATTTTGAGTAAAAAAACTAGCCATTTTGAGAAAATCATACCAAGAGTATATCTTACAGCTTTGTCATTAATTCTGACTTCACTGTTAACAATGACTCAGTACATTTGTTATTGTTCATCGTGTATTCAGTATAATGGAAAATCTGTTGCTTTGAGCACCTGGTTGAAGCATGCATCAAACATGAGGAAAGATGACTGTAGACCTGAAACCAATTCGTGGTTGCAGCATGTGTTTGGGAGTAAAGAAGAGACATAGTAAGTTTATTTATTATATAATCCACTAAACATTTTCAAAATATGAATAGATAACAAGCTATAACAATCATAAATATTAGCATTATAACGTAGTAGAAATTAACAACATAAATTGATTTACTTTTTAACATACACTTAAAAATATATAACAGTAAAATTTCAAGCAAAAACAAATCTGCCTCTTCTGTCATAAGATGGCTGATCCAACTTTCTGACAATTTCTTCTGGAAACACAGTACTTGTATCTTCAACTGGAGGAAATCTCTTCACATTCTGTATGTTCGTGTCTCTTAAGAAAGAGACAACTATATCAGTTGGATAATAGAGTCTGTGACATATTGAAGACACATTCTTTACTGAAATCTCATCATTGTTAGTCATTATAAATTTAATGAGTACACACAGTTTGTTTCAACCTCAAAATACTTTATATCACAGTCAGTTCACAATTTTCTATAGATATTCGATCGAAATTTGCCGAGAAGGAGGCGTGGGGTTTAAGAGATGTTTCTCTGATGTAATTGCATATTAAATGTGCCTTGTTTATTCGTTAATTACTCATGTATTACCTGAGACTACCTTGGTGAAAGGTAAAAATGAAAGACCAATAAAAGACCGACATATTAGCCACGGAAATGTAAATTTAGATAAGGATTTTTATACGAAAAGTAGATTAAAAAAACAGGCATATTAACAAAAGAGATTAGTAAAAATCGGTGGTAAAAATGCACGAGAAAACGGAAGATAATAAATATCTTAATAGTAAGAGAAAATATATGGATTTTTTATGTTTTAAAAAATCCATATAAATGCAATATGGAATTTGTTTCTGTCCTTTAACTCTTTCTTTTTCTACAGCCACAGTTAAATACCTCCTTGTTATATTCTTCTTCAGTTCATAACTTTATTAGTGTAGATTTTGTTATTCTAACCGCACACGCCTCTGCGTATAAGTAATTCCGAAACATAATGGTCTATCAAGACAGTGCTTCGTACCATGTAGATGTAGATGTAAAATTTAAAACTTTTTATGTAAAACTATTTAAAAGATCCAACTTATATTTTAGAAATACAATTCTTCTAACATTTTGTTTTTGGTTTATTTTAAATGCTGAAAATATTAAGTTCTTAACAATTTACGCACATGAATGTTAGTTTTGTTTGCAATATAGGTATACGTAATTGCATATCTTTTGAAACAATTTTCAATACTGTAAAAAAATGGAAAATGGAATTTGTCGGCATATTTTCTTTGATCTTCTGACGATGCTAGAGGGAAACCCACGACTACTGTCCACCCCCCCTTTTAATAATAAGAGTGTAATTATCTATTTTCGGAAGGTTGCACCCATCTGAAAGTTGTCAAATATTCACTTCGTTATTAATATAAATCAGGAAACTTGCTTTATTTATCTATTTTTATTTTCAACCAGCTGCTTGCGTACTCTTCTGGCCTTTCGCATTTATTTTGCTGACAACTCTTTGGCTGCACCAAGCAGGGGAGTCTATAATTATTTACTGGTGTTATTCATTCACGTCAATTTTATTTTTGATCTTCTTAGTAGAAGAGTTTTTAACAAGAAAGACCCTGTCTCAAAATAAAAGTTCATACTAAATTTGATTTCCATAGTTTTCCTGTGATGTGTATGTTATGTCCGTATAGCGGTTTATTTTACAGTGTAATAATTTACGTTATTTACTGTTCCGTGCACATAGCCCGGACCACTAATTACTACATTAATGAATCCTAGCTAGTTGCATAACTACAAACTAGCATTTGATAAATACTTCACATATATGTAGCATAAAATATTTAAACCTTTTATTTAATCTATCTAGATGTAATATTTAAAATTATTATGTATTTCAGACCAAAACAGGAATTCCGACTTTATTCATCATTTAAATGATTATTTTAATTTGAAGCCATCACTTTTAACAATTACAATAATAATATAAAAGTTAAAACGGCATAAACAATAACAGTAACGTAATAAACAGGGAAATATAATTATAACATAAATGTTAATAAAACATGAAACAATGTTAAAAATTCAAAACAAATAAAACATGTAATTTTATAAAATAAACCAAATATAAATAACACCAACTTACCTAAAAAAAAACCTGCAAAGAAAACCAAAACGATTAAAATCAAAACATATACAAATGTATCCGTCCTTTATTCAATCTATTTTTGTAATAGGTAAACAAAAAGTATGGCGGATGTGTATTGAACGGTCCCGATCGTAATTATTCTTTTCACTTATATAATTACCTGCTACTTTTTTAAAGGACAAAAAAATATGCCACTGTATATTATTACATTCATGATTATTTACAATTAACGTTTTTATAAATTAACTTTGCAACAACCGCATTTTTCATTAAGTTGACAGAAAATGCATTCACGTTCGTTCATGTTCATTATTTATTTTGCGCACATTATATATATAAATTGACAATATAATTACTGCTACATATGAGATTTAGAGAAATCTATATATATAAAATGACATTATAGACGTACATATAGTCATAATCTTTATCAACAACAATGCCCGAGGGCTTATCATCGACCCAGGAGTCCAATAAACAAAAAACCTTAATCTCCGAGTAAAAACCTTAATCTCCGCGTCAAATCCTTAATTTCCCCGTCACACCCCTTATTTAAAAAAACAACACTTAATTTTACAGTCAATCCTTAAAAAATTAAGGTTTTTACTGGGAAATTAAGGATTTGGCTAGGAAATTAAGGATTTGGTGTTTGTAGTGGCATACAAACATAAATAGACAATGTGCACAATTTTTATACTAAATAAAATGTTTAACAATTACCACAAATATCTATTAGTTTTATTATTGTTATGATAAATATGTTTGAAACCAGTGTGAAAATGAAAGATAATTTTTTTCAAAATGGCCGACTTTATATAAACAATATTGAAAAATTTATTGACAATATTTCCTTTGTGAAGTACTGAGACATATAATTGGATCAAAATTTGTAGTAATGTTCTAAAAATTTATTATTTTTATGAATTAATTTCAGGAAATTTAATATAAAACACATACTTATCTTAGGTTTTAAAAATGTAAACAAACTCCATTGAGTTGTCCTCCTCAACATCCATTTGAAAAATGTGCCAAATTTTTTGATTGGCTAATGATTCTCCATTTTCATTGGTCAATATTTGAAAACTGATAAATAAAAAACAAATTTGAGTTGTATTTAAAAAAAATTAAGCATTTCAGAAAAAAATCATTTTAAATTCTTTTCAGTAATAAACATTTATTTTAGAAATAAAACAAGCCACTGCTTTTAAAACATTTTACTTCTATATTATATAGATTTTACTTAAAGAATACTTCACTAATAGAACATGAAAAATTAATATTTTAAAAAATTAAATGTTAATTTTATGATTGATTACAAATTTAATTTAGTGTTTTTGTATTGATAGCAAATAATTATTTCAATTTATGCACTTGTAAAACTATTATTTAAAAATATTTTTAGTTTTTTAGTGCTTATACATGTAAACTAGTTTAATTAATAAATTGAATGCTAATATTTTAACATGTAACTGTCAAAGTTTAAAATAAACAATAATTGCTGTTTGGTGACCAATGTATATATATTTTCAGCATAATAATTTTATTTTTTAACCATCAAGATATTCTAGTGAAATTCTAACATATTTAATGCAATTGTAAATCCCCATATCATTGAGCAAAAATATTAAAGTCCAATTTTTCCAAGCTAAAAAAATGACAGAGTCCCAATTTCCTAGCTAATTCTGTGCTGAAAAATATTAAAGTCCAACATTCAGCACATTTTCCAAGCTAAAAAATGACAAAGTCCACATTTCCGAGCTACTTCCGTGCTGAAAAATATTTAAGTCCAACTTTCCGCGCATTTTCCAAGCTAAAAAATGACAAAGTCCAAAATTCCGAGCTAATTCTGTGCTGAAAAATTTTAAGTCCAACTTTCCGCGCATTTTCCAAGCTAAATAAATGACAAAGTCCGAAATTCCGAGCTAATTCCGTGCTAAAAAATATTAAAGTCCAATTTTCCGCGCATTTTCCAAGCTAAAAAAATGACAAAGTCCAAAATTCCGAATTAATTCCGTGCTAAAAAATATTAAAGTCCAATTTTCCGCGCATTTTCCAAGCTAAAAAAATGACAAAGTCCAAATTTCCAAGCTTATTCCGTGCTTTAAAATATCAAAGTCCAAAATTCCAAGCCTTTTCCGCGCAAAAATGCGGAATTCCGAGCAAAACAGTGCGGAATTCCGAGCACAGGTCGGAATCTCCAGCTACGGGTATGTCCAAATCCCTTCCTTGAATGTTTAATAAAATACTCAACCCCACAAATTTTTGTCAAGTACATAGTCTTTCCTCCTTCATACAACAGTCATTGGAACTGAGGAACGGGAGTCTCATAGGCTTGTTATGTTGTCACATTTTTGTTTTATTGATGTATTATCTGTTTGCTGTCACAAATCATTTAAATGATGGTTTAATGACAATAAAGTATAATTATTTGATTATTTATTCCTTTGTTCATTTTTTTATTTGTTTACTATAAACCAAATTGATTCTCAACATGCTCAAGATTTTATTTAAAACGATGGAACGTTTCTTGATTTTCACAAAGCATGTTATGCATGTCCATTTGTTTTCCTGCATACGAACAACTGAAGCGTATAGCTTATCTCTGATTGATTAATTTTTAAATGGTTCGTCTGGACAATAAGAGCATTCATTCTTCATCTGTTCGTATGTTGTTTTTGGTTTGTCTGTGTAACGTTCGTACGGGAATGTTTTACGTTTCAAGGGGTGTATTTCATGATCAAAAATCAAATTAACACAACAGTTTAAGCAGATGTGCAATGAATTCAGATTTGACACATTTTTTTATGGATGGGCTGTCCTTTGAGCATTTCTCCTTGTTAATGCAATGGTGTCAATTTTTAAACATTATTTTAATCAAATTATAGTTATTATTTATTTTACACTATAATTGGTTAACTTGCAAAACAAGAGAAGTTTTTACAAGTGTACATATATAAATGAAATTCGATTGAAATTGAAAACTGAAAAAAAGTAATAAAAAAAAACTTTGTTGCAATGACCTTTTTAGACAAGGTATCCAAGAATATAAACTGTATTTCGTCCTGGAAATTTTGACTGTCAATTCCGTTAAAATGAACCATAAGACACTGCACGAGATCTACACTAGGAATCCCTGTAATATTTATATTCACATTAAGGTAATACATTGTATGGAAAACAACTTTAAATACATGTAATTCATTCATTTCTGTTTCAGACTTTTCCCAATTTTAACGCCACAAGAAGTCGCCATAGAAACAGTTAAGGGTATTCAGTATGAGGATGAGTTTGTTTACGTTCCGAGGTCATTAAGTATGTCGTTAAGGATTGGAGCGTAAGTTGTTATATATTTGCCATGTTAATGTGATTCAAATATAACTGTATGATTGATAATGCAAAACATTTGTATCTGTGCAATACGTCGTTTTCAAGATATAATGGCTCTCGTTAAAGAAGGTGAAAATTGTAACGCTGATCACGTGACATCATAAAAAATTCAGGGCACTTTTAGTTTAAAACGGCAACATTTGTTATGAAATGGGACGGGGTAAGAAAGACGACGCAAAACGAAACCTGTGCTGTGTTGCTGTGTTGTACCGGGTGCAAAGCCAACACTAAAAATAAATTTATGGAAAGGTAGTCAAGTTTTATTCCGTTTTATGCCGTTCACATGATGTTAAAAGACGGTGCATAGAGGAAAGTGCCCTAAATAAAATCATGTGATACCACAAATCACATGATAAGATACATCTAACTACCTATCTTGAAAACGGCGTATTTATCCTGAAGTCCTGTGCCTGGCCTGAAACAAAGAACATCTGTCATAATATTTAAATGTATTTCCATTAAAAGACCTATTCATTTAGGTAAGTCGCAAAAATAAAAGGACGTGTATCAGAAAACAAAATTAAAACCCTAAAAAGAATATTTTTGAATTACAAGCATAATACATGTATCTGTTGACATAAGTATTATCAGTATTAGCTCTTCATCAGTTATTGAGTGTGTAATTTGGTAATTTATTTGTCGTAGGCAGATACAGAATTTGGCATAGATTTCTCATTTTGTTAGGGATGACAATTATTTTTCAATATAAATTTAAATTTAAATTATTTTTAATTATTTCTGTAATTTTTTTTTATAACAAGCGCAATGTTTATAGATGATATTAAAGATTGCTGCCATTCCTCATAGGACAATAAACAAATAGTCCAATCTCACTCTAGAGAAACCTAGGAAATCTAACGCTGGCAAAAAATAGGAACTGTCAATCTTTAGTTTTGGTTTGAACTTTTCAGCTCGTTTCAAGCAGCCGCATATTTTTGTTAAGAAAGTCAAACATGGTAAAAATCCTATACCTTTGGCCAGAAAAAAGGGCAATCCTTTTCACACAAGGTTACACCAGTTTGGGCTCGAACTCACAATTGGTAATTAATGGCTAATGTGACTTTCCTTAACCACGTAAACACTGAGGACCTGTCTTATATAGGACAAGCCCGTGTTTATAATTACTTGGGAAACCTTTAATACAGTATAATAATACCACTGAATTTATCTAAACATTTTCTTGTAAGACAATATGTAAGACTTTTCATGGGGGACTCAGTTTAGGTAGATAGTCTAGGTGTTGTGGGTGTGAGCCTTACTGCAGGTATATGTTCTTGACTCAAAGGATTGCCCATTTTTTTGCAGGTCAGAGGTTTTTATCGAGTACTCTGCTTCCTTCACATATAAAAACTTGAGCTATGATATTGCTGAACAATTGCTGAAAGTGGCATTAAACTGCATTAAGACAAACAAAGATCTTAAGAATTTGAAGGGTGATGGGAAGGGATGGATTTTTTAAATTTGTCAATTCTAATTCTGGTACTTACCGTTAATTATGTATTCACGCTGTGCACATTATGATGTTATTTTTATTTTATTTACAGATTATTTCCCAGGAAATTTCAAAGATTTTTGAAAGATTTTGGCGAACAAGGAATTGTGCCTCAATATGATCCACATGTTAAAACAGATTAAATAGACTTTGATACACATGATGGAGAAAATTAAAATTCTAACTGGTCATTCTTACCTTAGGCATTATTTTAAAAAAGACATATCTGGGCTCATAATAAAATATTGTATTGTTAATTTTATTCTTATGTTAATTTTATTCTTATGTTATAAAGTACTACAAACATTCCAGTATCAATTGATTTTTTTAACAATTCGAAGCCTTTACTGTTTCCTTTCATTTCGTGGGTAATTAATGTTTTTAGTTTGATAAAACATGAAATATGGAATACTTAATTTTATTGTTTTGTCATTTGCTAGTATTTTGAAGCTGAGTTGTTTAAGATAAATGATTTATCTCCCTTGATCAACCTAAAACTTCAGTTATAACCATAAAGCGTAAGTTTAAATGTTACAGTAAACCAACTTTTATTTGCAAGATATTTTTGTTGACATCAAATGAGAGACAATAATATGAAAATATGTCTTGATGAATATTCTGTTGCATTTTAAAATCGAGCAGTAATTGTTTCAAGAAGTATAGCAATTTAATTGTGTGTTGTTTAATTTTAAAGTTTTACATAACCTTGGACAATTTTGCATCTCTAGCATGACATCTAGGTTTTTGACAGCTATAAAGTGTAGGCAAATTAATAGCCGCTACAAGACTTAATTCACCGCCCTTACCAAATATTTTGTTCCCTTCCCATCCCCTTTTCTGTCGATTTATAGTTTATTAACATGTGCTCATCCTGAATATAGCTGAAATACTTCTTGCTGGACACAATGCAAACATCGAATCAATCAATCAAATTTGATGTACCTGTATGATATAGCAATAGTCTTTATGTCCAACTATACTTAAATATTAATTATAAATTTGGGAAGACAAATCAGCAGTCATTTTATGTATTGTCCAAGGATATACCTTGACATTTGATAGTCAGATATTTCCCTAGTCACGATAATTAGAATTGTGGAGTATTTTAACTGAATATAACCAATTTGGGCTGTTTCACTAATACATGTACATAATAATATGTATTTTACCCATGGAAGGCATTTTAGAATTGGATTATCTACCCATGGAGACAATGGATTAATTTTAGTTTTACTATTTTAGCATAAAAACTACCCAGCCACAGCAGCACTTGGCTATTCTTCCCCTAGGTGCTTCTTATTTTAAGGTAACAGCCCTTTGTCTTTTCTTAAACATGACATTTAGAGGTATAGTTTTTATGCAATTCTATACAATAGTGACATTTGATTAATTCTATATTGTTTGTTAATTTTGTTAAAAAAAATTAGACCTTACTTGTTTATGCAAAAAATTAAATCAAAATTTTTAAAAACTTGTCAGCCTTTTCTTTATAGTATGTTTGGTTTGTTTAATGGTAACCTGTTTGCACAAACACAAGATGTTAAAATGTGTACATGTACTTTTTCTAACTGCTGTTAATAAATTCAAACACAGTCTTGAATGAACACTTCAGTGTTGGACAGATGTCTCTTATTTCACTTGTACCTGAGAGGGAAATAATTTAATTAGAGTTTTGAGACTAAAGTTTGTTTGCAAAGTGAAGCACAGCTTTATTCATTTCATCTTATTTATCCAACCAAGAAACAATTATAAAATACTAGCTACAATAATGTAGCTCCTTTTTTTTTTTTTTTTTTTTTTTTTTTATGGACGGAGCTACAAAGCGGTCCCATTACTTGTAATGGAGCAGCCCGGGAGTGATTCACACCCGGGGGTTTTATGCATATCATAAGCAATTAAACTGTTTCCCTGGTTTGCTACATACTTTTTTATGTATTTGCAGTTTAACTGATATTTCCACAACACCGTATTCGTTAGTTTTATCACTTTATTCGTAACCATGGCATTGTTGACAAAATATTAATTCCGGAAGTGCATAATTTTGATAATATCGGAATCGATTTGGTAAAAAATTTAATTCCGGATGATTTCAGCTGTATTCATTTGCATTATGATTATGTCCCCTTATTACAAATTTTACCGATACGATTCCGAAATTCTACACTCCACAATTTTAATTATGTCAACAATGCAACGATTACGAAAAAGTGTTAAAATTATTTAATTAGACGTTGTAGACATATCAGATGAACGGCGGAGGAAAGAAAACATATTTATTAAATAAAGACAGAGGTTAAATAGCGGAAAATATGTGTAAATCCCAAAAGTGTTTTTGCTCCATTACGAGTAATGGGACCTCTTTGTAGCTCCGTCCATAAAAAAAAAAAAAGGAGCTACATTATTGTAGCTAATAAAATACTTGCTCTTAAGAGACAAGTACAACACCAATGAAAAATCATAAGAGACAGATACTTGTTTTCCACCAAAGTGTCATTACATAATCCACTAAAAATCAAATGAGACTTGTTTCCCACCAAATTGTCAGATGGAAAGTATCTAAAAAGATCACATTGACCCATGATTATTTTCTCACTTTTCCTGTATTAAATGTCTTATAAACCATAGCAACTTTCACCTTGTTATGTAGAAACGACATTAGCAAATAGTATACATAAATTCTTTTGGACTGAAATATATATTTGGAATGGTATATATAGGATTTGCATGCCATAAAACCTTGTTTAACCCGCCATTTCGTTCGAAATGCTTGTACCAAGTCAGGACCATTGCTTAAGTTGCTTCAATTTTGGTTGTTGGTTCTCAATTTTCTTAAACTATGATTAGTGGATTGTCTTTTTCGACAGTTTCCTTGTTTTTTGGTAATTGATTCTTATATTCATATATTTATATATAATTTTGTGTAAATTGTGAAATGTCACTTTTTACGTTAATATTATTGCAAATGGAATCTGATGTAGGTTTTAGATAAAACAAATATGTATTAGTAAGTTTAAATCTAATGAAGTACGTCATCACGCTATAATAATGTTATCAGAATAGTTTCTTGGCATTACTAACAAACACCAAAACAAACTCTATAAAAATAGAGGATGATCTAATTTTGTAGTTAACCGCTCTTGATTAATGCAGGTGACAAAACTGTGCAGTACATACTCGAGTTCATTCATTATTTCTTCGGGTTGTTGGTTCCCTCGATCTGGGATCTCTGGATATACAGTCAAGGCGTATAGGACTTTAAATCGGATTGCTTCAATCAACTGAGGTGTTTAACTAGCAGGCTTTCAACTTGAACATCATTACTGAGCAATAACACATGAAAAGTACGCAAAGAACGAGAAACAAATCAAAAGTATAATCGTATAGTTCCAATCCTGTGTAATGAATGAAAATATCGAACTCCTGGTTTTACGTTACAAGTCATATCTTGCTCGTTTAGCTGCAATCCAAGAATTTCAATGCGAATTACAAATCGGATAGAGGACGTTTATTGAGTCAAACACTGGAAGAGCGTAATTCACAGAAATGGATCAAGACCATTTAATGACTAATTAATACAGATCAACATGATCAAGACGGGATAGACACTATTCATACAAGGTCAAAATTATTTCAGACTTTATATACTAGTCAGGAGCAAAAACTCTGACTAATTTTAGACCTAACAAGCCAAATTATGCAGGCAAAGAGATAGGTCAAGTAAAATTGCCATTTTTAATAAATCTGATGAAATAAAATTCATTTCAAAAACTAACCTTTTTCAGACTATGTGTTTTAGTTTTTTGGGGGTTTCTATGTCCTATAGGCTAAAACTGCCCAATCAGTGGTGCCTGTTAGAAATTCTTATTGTGAAATTGCAGCATTTCTCTGTTGTGAGAATGAGATATGTGTTTTTTTCCATCTAAAAATCATACAGAGCTTATTATTATATTGTATATATGGGACATGGAAATAAAAAAGAAATGTATATTTAGTTGTTTTCCTAGGCATAAAATTAATTTATATACTGCTACTGGTGCAGAAAATTCCTCCACATGTCCCCCCTCTATGTTTTCAGTAAATGTTTTTTTTTCAAAATATGCCTTTTAAGGAAGAAAATAAAATTATGTTCATACACGAAACGTCTTGCCAACACCTATCATGAAAGAAAAATGTTCGAACAAAATCTATCATGCCGTCTTTGTCAGATTCCGGTGTTTGTGTGTGATGTGTTTACTTATCAATTTATTGCATATGAGTTTATATATAAGGGGAAATTTTGGGCTTCAACACCAATCAATATTTGTTCCTTTTACATAAAACTTATGTCGTGGGTCTCCCCGTGTATTCCGACATCATGTCCCCATACCAACTCTACTCAATAAGATATCTAAAATTGCTTAAACACAATTTAAAGCACGTTTCCATTCTAAAATAAAGCTTATATCTGCATAATTGTGGTAAGATACACATGTACTACACCCACTGAATCGAAGATATTCAACTACACGGCGAGAGCTTTGACAAATTTATATATTACTTCCCACGGGTAAAAAAAAAACTTTAGACTGTACATGCTTTGTAAGAAGTAAATTTGCCAAGTACTTAGTGTAACACATATTTTGCAAAATATTAATGAAGCATGCATGCATAGCACTTAGTTTGGTAATTTCAGAGTGGAAAATATGACGATTGGCTTAAAATGTAGCTTGTATATCTTTCATATAAAATATAGACTCTTATTGGGTAAATTGCAGAATCAGGATCAAATCGGTTTTTAAATCCCGAAGAAACCTCCAAGACGGTGAGCGTCTGGATCTCATAAAACAGCGATGACAAGTGAGTCATCGACGTAATTTGTGTTATAAGCCAATTATGCAAGTGACGACTTAGGGAGCCTGTCCTACGCTCTGCTTAGTTGTGCCCAGTTATTATTGAGGGTGGAAACCGGATTACCCGGAGATCAGATGCTTACGATCATCGGTAGGAAAATTGGCAATTAAAATTGGAGTCGAGTGCACCCTGCCTGCAGTGAGACTCGAACCCGCAACCTCAGTGTTTACAGACCACGTGATCAAGAGTAGACTTTCTACCACGTATTGCAGCATCATGGTGTTGTTCTGTAAATACATTCAGGTTTGTTTCCTTGTTCCAGCGTTGTTTTTGCAATTGTGATATACCTAATTAGAGACGACTGCACTGTTTTGCTACATTTACTAAACTAATGTGTTACAACTTTATGTTCAAGATAATATCGGTCGAGGTTCTGTTCTTGTTCAATTGGTGTTTAGTGAGATTGTTGACATATAACAGTTATACTTAGTGTTCAGACAGCTAAGAGATGAATAGTTCTCAAGTAAATGTCAGTACGGTGACGTACTTCGTTATGGCCCTTAAACAAATCTAAACAATTTAGTATTGTAACTATAAAACCTGCAAAGTTTAAAAGTTTATGAGGTTACACTATGAAATCATGCCATCGTACACAAACGTACTTCTAGATATGCGATCAGATACTTACGACTGATCCTGCATTATAAAGGATTTTCTCTGGTTGTTTATAATGTTTTAATTTGACATATTCATCAGTGTTATTAGGCTACTGCAGTGTCAGTTATTTTATTTTGTTAATATTGCAATTGCACTTTTGACAGCGCTCTTGTGACTTTGTAATGCTTTACTCAACAAATAGTCACCGCAGTGGTTGACAATTTACCAGGAGAAGGACTTGAAATTTTCATTTCATAATAATATCCACTTGATAACACTAGCTACCAATACAGCTATTCCTGTGGAAGGTTTTGGGTGTTTTATCGGGTGATCCGACTTCCTAAGCCCAAATGAAATAAATAAAAAATGGACACTATGATTTAGTTTAAAAAATTGCTGAAAATAAAAGGTAATTAAAGATAAAAGAAAGTTAATAGAATTCACTACGCCAGAGGCGTATTTCGTCTAATCAAGACTCATCAGTGGCGCTCAAACATAAACAATATGTGATGTTATATTATGAAAGTAACGTTTAACCTTTTTAAGGTATACGAACCACATTTGACCAGGTGACCATAGCTCCTGTCCATTGATTTTAAATGGAGCAGATGTCGGTAATTTTCGATACTCTTGATAGAATTCAGCATGACTTCTGTTTTAGCGATAATAGATATTACATTAAATTTTATAAATCATTTAAATAAAATAAATAGACTTTGTATGGAATCAGATGTGTCCGGCACCAACACGTTTTTGGTGAAGAACACATCAAAGCTATGAAATTGTCCGTGTAAATTTCAAAATTGTCAAAACCCTAAGGTTCTTCCTACTCCAGGTATAAGTTGATCTTAGTCATAATTTGGTTTCCAGTTCGGCATATTCTGGTTTTATTGTTCTATGCTCTACATATTCATATAGTGTTTGGCATTTTCAATTTGTTTTTCGGTAGAGCGCCTCTGATGACTCTTGAATAGACGAAACGCGCGTCAGGCGTAGCAAAATTTATTGCCTGGAACTTAGTTGTATTTTTTATTTTCTGCCTTCCATTAATACTGAAGATTCTTTTCAAAAACGATCTTCCAAGCATTTCAATTGCGCAGCTTTATTGTAACCAACCTACTAACAGTAACATATTTAATAATACTCCAACACATTATACTTTAACATGTTTCTAAAACCCTTTTTCATCATACTAATAAGTGATTCAGATACACATGGTTGATCAAAATTTGTATTAACGAAGCTATATACCATAAGACATACGCTATTGAAGTTTGTCAAAATAAGGGGAAAAATTGGTTTTAATAACTATGAGGACCCGAGTAAACTTTATTCCATTCCAAAAATGCATCACTGTTTTCATAACCATTATAACAATTATGTATAGAAAAGTCCTTTGGTACACGTAATATCAGTAATAAGACAAATGAAACCGTTAATAGTAGAACATTTTTCTAGAAAACAATATAGATCCTTTTTGCATAATTTATTAATCTAATGCGTTATTTTATCTGTTTTCGATAATGGGGAAACTTTAAACTTTTCAGAAAACTTAATAGTGTATATATAGTACACAGCGAATGGTTTAAAAAGAGCTCTTTAAATGTTCCAAGCCAGTAGCTATTCAAGTCCTTTTTGTAATATATTTTTAAATATCAAACATGTATAAGCCTTGCAATTTAAGCTAGCAGCCTTCATACAGCACATCATAGTTGATAGAAACAAAATAAAGAACACAGCTATTTGGTATTAAACAAGGAATGTTTAAAATTGTGTAAAAGAATATGAAAATTTTGACTGTCCTTGCTTTGTATTTCTTGAACTGGAAACAAGTCAAAGGTGATATAACTGGTGGATCATTTTTCAAGAATAAAATTCTGAAGAAGAATGCTATTCGAGTTTACGAAAAAGTTGGCCCAAAGCAGTGTATCAGACTTTGTATGTATAACAAAGATTGTAAGGCTATTAATTTTCGGAGGAATCAACTGAAGTGCACCCTATTACGTGGAAATATAGGTGGCGATATAGAGGCACATTTGGTTGAAGAAAACGGAGTTGACTTCGCGTTCATTGAACGCTGGACACAGGTAAGTTTAATACAATAACCGGTGCTTTTTATCGTTTTTATCAAGATTTATCATTTAAATGTATAGGAATTTTTATGTAAGAATAACGACAAATCAAGTTTTGTCGCATGTATTTGTGAATGAACTATCTTATCTTAAGGATATCAGTTTGTTTTTAATAAACATTTGTTATTCTTAAAGGTATATTATAAAACATATGTATGAAGTAAAAGACTGAATGTAAACTTCTCCTTACTTTTTTTATTTTCGATAACCTCGACGACTATCCAATAAATTTAATTTTTATTCCATTAGTACAGCATCTTTACTTTACTTTAAACACGTGTAAACAGGCGTAATTGATCGATATTTTCAAAAATTATTAAACCATTTAGTAATATATATTATAAACCTAATGCTATTACATCTGACAAAACTTGGATAAATATTATATATACCACGTCTTTTACCAGTTAACGTATTTAAACTACAAGGCGCTTGCGTCGAGTAGTTTAAATAGGTTAACTGGTAAAAGGCGCGTTATATATGTTTTGTAACATATTCAATCAATAGAATTTGAATCTATATATGAACTTTACATAAAATGCTACCTCAGGTATAAGAAACAGAAAAAGTCAGCAGCGTAATTGTTTAAGTCATTTAATTTTTTCACATCATACTTTATTACATGAATATAATTTTTCGTGTTTTTGATTGGTCTAAAACAACTTTCGGGTCATGATAAATCGCAACAGCATTAAAATTACATAAAAACAGGCTTAAACTGGTCAAAACCAGGTCAATATTGGATTCCGATTGACTACTGTGCAGCGGAATCCAATTGACCCGTTTTTTCCAGTTTAAGCCTGTTTTTCAAAACTGTTCCAACATAACTATAAATTTCAATTTTAGGAGTCATTGAATCATCTGTAATTATAAAATATACTGTTAAAAATGTAAGAATAAAATAATTGACTTTTTATACTCTTTTTAACATTTCAAATGATGAAACTGGCATTTCAGGATTATCAGCAAATCAATATCCACCTGCAGTATTAACAGAAAATTATAAGGTTAACCAGCCTTACCACAATTACAAAATATAAGCATTCTCTATTTTTTGATGAAGGAGGATGGTGATTTTATTCATGTAATGAAACAATTTCAATGAGTTTGACATACGGTTGCTATCAGGATTTCTCAGCCCTCAAAAATGTATATTCACCTCGCTTAGCGGCTGGGTAAATATTACATTTTTACTGGCTGATAAATCGTGCTAGCGTCCTATATCAAAGTCATTAATTGTATAATATCGTACATTTGTTGATTATCGTTAAAAATATTATTAAAGATGCCTTTTAAAAGGAATACGGAGGTTTTACGTCATTCTTTAAACATGGTTAACGCATGAATAACGCAGGTTGTAAGTCCTTCCACAACACACGATATGACACTGAACTTACTCATATCGAAATGATTAATGTTATTGAAGCACTTTCGAATAGTAGTATCAAGTGTTATTGTACTTCATAAGATATAAAATAAAAACACAACATTTTTTAACTATACAACTACACTAAAGTTCTGATGAATAGATTTGAAGAAGCGGATTGGGAGGTTTGGGTCATTTAATATGTTTAACCAAGCCACATATTATTTAATATGACTGTTCTAAGGCAGTGTTTTTTTTCCGCATGTTGAACTTTCTCCTATTTGCTTATTTTGTATTTGTGGTGACCAGTAAACATCGGAAAGGTATTCTAAAAAAATTTCAGCGCTATAAAAATATATTTTACCCACGAATGTTAATTGCATCCTATTATTCCACATTTGCTTTATTATTTCACAGAAATTTTTGAAAATATAAGCATTAATGTGAACATGGTATTGCGTTTATTATTGATTAAACATCAAACATCATAAATAATATAAAAAAATATGTACACAAAATATAAATTTAGAATTTCTACATAACATTTAGAAGTCTTGATATCAGTCAGATTGCTTTAGCCGTAGATATGATAACACGCCAGATATAGAAGCGTATTTTTAGCGGCGTTTAACGGTATATAGAACCTAACGTTAATACCGACGTTAAACATAATGTTGCAAAAAGTTATCGAACGCACAATATCGGACTGAAAATAAGTCTAAATGGTTTGACAGACGATTAGTCTTACTCATGTCATCTTAGAGAAGCTAATGGCTTATCCTTATCTAATAATCTAATAAAAAATGGCGACGCATGTTTTCATTAAGGATATGACGAGTATTTTAATCAAGGAGTGGTTTATCTAAGTTTACCGAATTGGTCATAACCGGCTTGAATGCAAACAGAATTAAACAATGCATCATTAAAAATATATTTGTTGATCAATCAGCAATTAGCGAGCACAGCTTTTGGCGGGAGCAGCGCTGCCCGCGAAGAGCGTTGAGATCTACAGCATTCTAAATCACGAAATCAGAATCTGCTTAATGCTGATATTGACTGTTTGTTTTTCGTCTGGAAGTTGGTACCCTGAAAAAAAGTGTCACAAATAGGGGAGTACGTAAATTAACCCTAAATGTAGACTTTAAAATAAGTTTGACATTGATATAAAGATTATTTTTAAATTACAACAAAATTTTCTGACAATTTTTTGCAATTTCTAAAACGTCACCATTATATAGAATGACGTGACATGACCACGAATGAATTCAGAGCCACTTTAAGTATTCTTGAAAGTAACGGTAATTATGAAATATAATTTAGTCGTAGGATTATGATACTAAGACATTTTGTCTAATAACTCTAAATGTACATAACCATGATCATCGCCAGTAACTGTAGTTTTATTGCTAAATTTAATCAATTGCAATATAGACCATTCAACATACAAATATATAGAACAACATGATTAAAAAAGGAAACTAACTGTAACACATACAAATATCCACAAATGAATAGATATTTATTCCAACATTAAACATCAACTGTAAACTGAAACTGATTCATTATTATTTATAAGCGTTTGACCATGGTCGGTGACAAAATTCTAGATCATGATCATCGCCAGTAACTGTACACAGCGACAGATGGTTAACGACGAGAAAACGAGAACTGAGAAAAAATTAATACATTATATGTTCATGTGAAACTTATAATTTAAATTATTTATAATTAGTTATATCGCTTCGATTTAAACCATTGTGCTATTTAACATACATAAAAAGTAAATATAATTTTAAATTTTAAATTTGACGCCATTAGATTTCTATTTATTTATGTTTGCAATTTTAGAAATAAGAAAAGATCATTATTATTGATAAAACCAGTAATAAATGGAAATATACTATTTATAGAAACATGAATCATTGTGATTGAATCCCAGGATAACGTTTAAATAATTCATAAATTAATAACGCTCGTTTTCCGTATATTTCAACTTTAAAGTGCAGAGTTCTTTCAATTGAATATTTAGATAGGTGAACATATTTCAAGTTGAACTTTACCTTTGTTAGGTTAGGCTTGAATTTAATGTTATTGCAGTTTTAATTTATATTGCTTAATTCTAGTAATTTTTATACGAAAGTTAACCTTACATGAATGTGATTTGACAATTTCAATATTTCTAATATCAATCAAATTTCAGATTGAAAATGTATCTAAGCCATATGAGACGTAACGCATTATGAAGTTGCAATCTCCCGTATTTTAGGTAGTTATCTACTATTCAGTACCGGTATGTCTACACTGAGGTTGCATTTAAAGACTCAATAAGTGCAGGGTCTGCTCGAATGCTACCTATTTTGAAAAAGACTAAGATTTTCTACCGAATGTCGGCAGTTTTAATCAGGTACTATGGTTTACCCCTTATAAATAACTGGATAAATTATTGTTGAATATAGCGTTAAACATGCTTACATGAAATAAGTAAAGATTTGTTAGTAAAATCTTGAATTAGCTACGATTTAATAATTATATAACAAAGACGATATAGTTATGCTGCCATAGTGATAGGCCTTGGCAATTTGCGTAATAGATGAATTTTGGTTCTGTCTTCCAGTACAAACAATGACTTAAAAAGATAATTTATGACAACTCCATATTTCACTTTACCTAGTCAAGAAACAAAAACTTATTGTGCAAAACCGGTTAATTTTTTTAAATGTTTAATTAAACCTTGTATATATGCTATGACATTTAAAGTTTTAAAAATTTCAGAGCAACACAATTATTAGTATACAAAAATGAACACACAATAAAATAAAAATGCAATTATGATGTTGGATATTTGTTGAAATTGTTGACTGAGATTCTTTGCGAAAATATGTTTCCGGATTGTAGCCCTCTGATCGGATTTGAGAAATCTTCCAATGTAATTCTAACAAATATGTATCTGTAAAATACCGGTATCTACAGCGATGGAGCATTTGGTATTTGTTAGTTAGAACCCATAATTTTGTTAAGAATTCATCACATCAACACTTGAAATTAACTCCTATCACAAACTCATGGCATTAACGAGACCATGTTGCCATCCAACAAGCCCATCGTGTTTGTAGCATAAAGTAAAGTGCTAATCTGATGTAAGGTATGCAGTAACAATTACAAAACATTGAAAATATTCAATTGCATATAATGTTTAAACTTTAACATAAAATGGGATTCAATTGCAAGTTCTCGTACAAGTTTGTATTGTAATCTGCCAACATAGGTCTTTTACGAAGCAATAATTTGTGTGGATATTTTACAACAGGTATACCTCATTACAGATCATTTGTATCTGTCTTTGAGCAAATCTGGAGCGATCCTTATCTAGGGTTTAACATATGTGGCTTATATTACTTTATTTTTTATTGACATTTTTATCAAATTAACGAGAAGCTGGATTCAACAAGGTGTAAACCGTGTAAACCGTGCTTGACAAAGTTTTTCATTTAGACATGTTGTTTCTTTTTAAATTGCAAATTAATCAATGCCTGTATGATTTTCGAAGCCAGCAATAATCAATACATCGAAGTAAAAAATGAAAGCGGGTTTGTAGAAAAAAACCTTAGAGACTGGATAAGATACACTAAGCCATTTAAGCATTTCTTCTCTTTCAGTAAATTGTTAAGACAAACAGATTCGTAATTGTGCGACTATTACATATGGTTTTTGTTAAGGTTTCATTTAAATTGTTGTTTCTTATTGATTTTAATTTTGCAGAAAGAAGACAGTTGCTGGCCTGTAAATCCATGCAGAACCCAACAACAGTGTGTACCATCTAGCATGAATAAACCTTTTTGCACAAATTACGGTAAGTCCACGGCAACCCTATTTCAGTAGTTAAAATTTGGCTGCGCCGAAAGATTGTCAGCTTATTTTATCTAATTCTGGAAAAAATATTAATAAATTCTGAGGAGAACTGTGGTAAAAAGGGCAACACAAGAAAACCAGGAGGATGATACCTTCTTCTATAGGTTAAAAGTCGTTCAGGACGGTTTGTAGGTAAATTAGTACAAATGTTTCATCAGTCTTAAACAATCCTGAAGCTGCTAATTTAATGCCCATGTTCATTACAACTATGCTGTTGTTTTTTACAATTAAGATACTCTTTATCTTCCATAAACATGGCAGTCCAACGATGATGATTAAACTAGATACCATAATTTAACAAAAATCCAAGCAACAGCCTTTGTTAGGATGTCTGAAGTACCACGAAACCTCTATCATAATTCCTGACCACACTTTCCACAGTGATAACAAAGAACATCAAAAATATAGTGACACTTACCATTAAAGGAGTGGCATAAATAACATATAGATCCTGAACTATTACAAAAAACCTCATACGACCATTTTATTGGATTAAAAAGAGAAACTATGTCTTCTTCTCTGTTTGTGAAAGTTAAAAATACGACAAAAATATTCGACAGTCAAACCTGCACATTAAAACCGCTTAGGCTAAGTACCCAATTAATCAGTACGTTATAAATTACACATTTTAATTAAAAGGGTATTTGATTTCAGAAAATATGCCATATTGTGTATTTGTATCTTGTAGTTACACCCTGCACTAGTGGACCATGTGTGCACGGATACTGCGATATTTCTGAAAGTAGTTACGTATGCATTTGTAAAGCAGGTTACAGCGGAACCAATTGTGAGAGTAAGGTTGTTTTGTGGCAGTAGAAATTTTGCTGCAAATTAGTTTCTTTAGACTAATTTGTAATATCACAGATATTAACATTTGATTCAACGCTCTAAGAATACAAATTCAGATTAATTGCCAAGTTACTTAATCTTTCCACATAAATACAACAACACGTTTATATTTGAAACCAACAAATAAAGTGGTTATTACAGTGAGTCTTTTATTATCCGTGTAGCAAATGTTTTCTTTTGATGCTTTCTTTGAGTCTAAAATTAGTAGAAATAGTTCATTTGAGAGTTATAATTAATAAGAAAATTCTCATATTACAATATACAATCAACAAGCATGTACATATCATCTGCATTTTGGTATATCTAAACTGTGTTCATATTCCTTTTTTAGTTTGAGTTTCAATTGTCCTGTTAGTAATAAAGACAAAAAACTAATCATACATGGATTATTTATACACGGACATACTATGTAGAATACCGGTAAAATTAATGAATAAATAACTAGTATTTAAGAAAGAAACTAAACTCTTGCCAAAAAAGGATTAGACTAACAAAATATATTAGTACAAGTTACATCAAACAAGTTTTTGTTTACATTCAGGAAATCAGTAAATATTTTGAGGAAAAAGCAAAATTATGTAATATAGGCTTATGTGGCACGCGAATATACAGCTAGGACCTTAAAGGTGACCTCTGACAAAAACATAAATACCGAAACCGTGGTTTTTTCCTTATTTGATTAAAAAATATATATTTATGTATTCTAATTGCGCTAAAATTATTTGTTGGCAACTATGTGCTTAAAACACAATTGATTTTATAAATTCGTTACAAGTACGAATTTAAGATATAATGAGCTAATATTTTTGCAAAATGCACAGTTAATTCCAAAGTGTATCAAAAGCCCAGTAGTTACAGTTTGGTGCTGACACAAATATCAGTTCTGTATACCGTGGCATAGAAAATGTTTAATTAGATTATTCTATTCGTGAGGAATTAATAGCCTAAGATAGATTTGGAAAATGGTTTTGGAATTTCGGTTATTAAAGCACTTTCACATAAATTATTTTCTCTCCAATTTTTTTTTATTTAATCTCCACTGGTGACGTTTTATTAAACTGACGCAGTTCTGGCGTAGTAAATTTTGTACTAAGAATAATAATTGCGAATAACACAGGGCATTCTTGTTTGTCAAAAACCATATGAGGAAACCAAAAGATGACGTTCATCAACTGTATTTGTATGGATGTTCATGTTTCTTGGCTAATTACAAATTTTAAGAGCACATTATACCGGAAAAATGTGTAATGCTCAACAATATCAATTTGAAAAATATGGGTATGTGAACCATTTTAAGTAGTTTTGTTCTAAAACTGAGTTTGTAAATAATTTACCCTAGGCCTTCTTGTCTGTCTGAGGGGGCCTCGGTGGCAGAGTGGTTAAGGTAGTTCGTCTACTATTGATCATGTGGTCTATCAACACTGAGGTTGCGGGTTCGAGTCTCACTGCGGGCAGGGTGTACTCAAATCCAATCTTAATTGACAAGGATTGCCATTTTTCCTACCGAAGGTCGAGGGTTTTCTGCGGGTACTCCGGCTTCCTCCCCCAATAAAATCTCGACGCCATGATATAGATGAAAAATTGCTGAAAGTGGCATTAAACATTATTCAAATAAACAAACATAACAAATCTTTTCTTTCAAAATCAGATTATACAACAGAACGATGATGTTCATTGTCTTCTATATGTATGTGGTTCATAATTCTGGTCTAAATACACATTATGACAGCAAATTACAGATGATATCATTGTAATACTAAAACAATTCAATTCTAAAGACAATCGCCTTATCTTATTATTTTGTAAGTAACTCCTTGTACCAGTGGACCATGCAGAAATAACGGAACTTGTCAACTTGCCGGAAGTAGTTATACATGTACATGCCAAACAGGTTACAGCGGAACCAACTGTGAGAGTAAGTTTATATCTGAATATAAATGAATATAAATAGATGTATTATAAAACTACAATTACATTCAAACTGCATATGGGTATTTTGAATATACAGTTCATAAAATATACCAATTATCACGTGATGTATTCTTTGCAATCTAGCGAACTTTGATTTATCTCGTGTTTATAAAGAAAAGTTTAAGGCTATTGAGTGTTAAACCAACGAAGTATAATTTATTTGCATTCTGATTTTACAAAGTGTGAAAAATAACATTATATCTAGTTTAATTTCTGTTTTATTATATCAATTTATTATACATCAGGGAAACTCTAGAAAAAATATAAGTATTATAGTTAACTCAAATTTAGTACAAGAATCTTCTCATATTTCATAAGAAATTTTTAAGGAACTTGATTGTTAGACCAACGAATCATAATGTATTTACTTAGGGTGAAACAAAAAAATATGTAGCTCAATTTGTGTTTTAATAAATCAATTTTAATACATTTTGACTCGCAATCAAAACGCAAATCGCGATGATGTTTTCACAGTGTGGGTAGAATCGTTTAAACATTTATGGTCTGCTCAAAGTCTATTATTACAACTTTTTTTGAATTCGGGATGAATTTAGTTATCGCTCTTTTCTAAGTGTTTTTCGAGATATCTCCCAACGTTAAAGAATTGACTATCGACATCAAATGCTGTTTTTAAAATAATGTGAAGATAGACATAGTTTGAAAAATGGTTGTTTTACTTGGCATTGACCTTTTTATCCTTCAAAAGTTTCTGAACCGCCTTCAGATACGTAATTTTGCAAAAGACGCACAACGTAATGTATAACAAAAACAAAATGTAAATACGGGACGGACTTTGACACTGTTAAATGAACAAATCCCGAAAATCAGCGTATACACTGCGAAAATAAGGTAAACTTTTTGGATTAAAACGAAAGGGTTGTCAAAAGAAATTATTCATCGGTAAAAGGAACCGCTTATGAGGAGGGCTTGATGTCACGGAAAACTCTTTGCATGGTAAAAGGTCAGTCAAACTATATTTCTGACGAAACTCAGATTTGTGTATGTTAACAGCAAAGTGCATATTTGGAGAAAAGATACACAGTTTGTTGAATACAAAACAGCAATATCTCCGGTCTGCTCAGAGCCTTCATTTTAACATTATCGCAAATATCTGGACATTCGTGAACATTTTTTAACAGAATGTCATGGACACAATCAAAGCCAAGGATGCCTTTACAACTGAGACCAAACATATTTGTATGTTCATCGTTTTCATCTTCACAAAATCTGTATACCTGTCTATTATAACTAGAATTCGTCGTGTCTTAGGAACAAATGGGGCAATAACAAAATGCTTAAGTTTTATTTTTCTCGTTATAAATATATACAATTTTAAGTCACTTGAGTGTTTGACGAACAAAGTATAATGTCTTTGTAATCTGATATTACACGGTGTAAAATAAAAAAAAATATGGTCTTAAAATTGGGTTTAAATATATAAATTTGTTATACATTTTGACTCACAAAGCAAAAATTATCAATATAGACATCTGGGAAACTCTAAAATCAACGTAGGTATTTTAAGGAACTTAAATGTAGTACAAGTATCCCACAAACAAACGTAAATAACAAAATAGCTATTTTTGTTCTATTTGCTCCCCACCCCAAAAAATATGTGTCGTTCTGATTTCGCTTATTATGCATTTGTACAACGTTTGGAATTTCTATTATTTAAGCTCTTTTACATCTACTTTTTTTATCTTCAATAATTTTTTAGTAAGAGCTCACTGACGTGTCTTGATTTAACTGGACGAGCATTAGGTGTAGTAAATGTTATAACCTCGGTATTTTCAGTTTCATTTTTAATGTTTATGTGCTATTTGCATGGCACTAAAGCCGTGGTATATTTATGATGTCACGACATAAGAATTCGCAAATGTGGTTTATTTACTTATGAGATTACCACATGTTTACATGAACCATTTTAAAAAGTTTTGTGCCACAAGTGAGTTTGTAAATAACAAAACATGGGCTTTCTTCTTTTCAAAATCAGATTAAAAACAAAACAATGATGTTCATTAACTGTTTTATGCATGTCGTTCGTGATTCTCTTATAACTACCCATTATGACAGCACATTATACATGATACAATTTTAATAGCCAAAATAATCAATTTGAAATACAATAAGAAAATGCTTATTTTGTAAGTAACTCCTTGTACCAGTGGACCATGTAGAAATTACGGAACCTGTCAAATTTCTGGAAGTAGTTATACGTGCAAATGCCAAACAGATTACAGCGGAACTAACTGTGAAAGTAAATTTATTTCTGCATACAATTGAATATAAACAGATATATTTATACAACTACAATTGCATACGAACTGTCTATGAGGTATCATGAATATACAAGTCATGAACGGTACCAAACTAAGCATGATGAAATTTTACAAAGTATGAAATAAAATATTTTATGTTGGTAAATTTGTTTTTTAATATAACAATTTATTATATATACATATATATACGTTTTGACACGCAAGCAAAAGCAAAAAAAATATAGGCATCTGGTAAACTCTAGAAAACATATAGGTATTATAAGGAACTTAAATGTAGTACAAGTATACTCTCATCTTTAATAAGTACATTTTAAGGTACTTGAGTGTTAGGCCAACGAGGTATAATTTATATGTAACGTGATATTCAAAGTGTAAAACAAAACAATATTTAGCTAAATTTGGGTTAATATATCAATTTGTAATACATTTTGACTCGCAGAAAAATGCAAATAATAATAGTAGGTAAATTTGTTTTTAATATAACAATTTATTATGCATACATATATATACGTTTTGACACGCAAGCAAAAAGCAAAAAAATATAGGCATCTGGTAAACTCTAGAAAACATACAGGTATTATAAGGAACTTAAATGTAGTGCAAGTATACTCTTATCTAGTACATTTTAAGGTACTTGAGTGTTAGGCCAACGGGGCATAATTTATATGCAACTTGATATTCAAAGTGTAAAACAAAACAATATGTAGCTAAATTTGGGTTAATATATCAATTTGTAATACATTTTTGACTCGCAGATAAATGCAAATAATATAGGCATCTGGAAAACTATAGTGGAAACATAGGTTTCTTAAGACCAACGAGGTATAAAGTAAGCAATTTGATATGAAAGGTGCAAAACAAAAAATATGTAGCTAAATTTGTGTTTAATATATTAATTTGTAATACATTTGACTCCCAAGAAAAATGCTAATTATATAGGCATCTGCAAAATTCTAGTGAAAACATAGGCGTTTTAATGAACTTAAATGTATTACGAGTATCAGACAAACATACGAAAATAACAATATTGAAATGTTTTAACTATTTGCAACCCAAAAATATCTGTTGTTCTGATCCCATTAACATTATTCATTTACAAACGTGTGATAACAACAAAACTTATTGTTTTTAAGTATGTCATGGGCATATATAGTGTTGGTTCCAAAGTGTATCACTAGCAAAGTAGTCGCATATTAGTGCTGACACAAATATTGTTGTTGTATTCAGAAATATAGCAATCGTCTAGATTTAATACCCTGAAATAAAAACATATATATAAATTCTAAGTTTATTTTTTAATTCACAAAGCATTATTAGGATATGCCTGATTTGTACAACGTTAATAAATTTTGATGATTTATTTGGCCCTCAATGATTTGTTTAGTTAGAGCTCAACTGACGAGTCTTTACTTAATGAGACGTGTATTTAATTCTATAACGTTGGCATTTATGACATTTAAATGCTTTATATTTTATTTGACACCAAAACCTTTGTATATTTATGATGTCACGAATAAGAGTTTGCATACGTGGTTTATTTATTGTAAGAGATTACCACATGTTAACAAGAACATTTGAGTAATAGTAGATTTGATGCCACAAAAGAGTGTGTAAATAACGAATCCCAGGCTTGCTTGTCTGTCGAAATCAGATTACAACACAAAAATGATGTTTGTCAACTTGTATATGAATGTCCGTTCATAATACTCGTCTAATTACATATTTTGACATCAAATTATCAATGATAATTTTTTAATAATAAAAATAATCAATTTGATAGACAATCCGAAACTCTTTATCTGTTGATTTTGTAAGTAACTCCTTGCACCAGTGGACCATGCAGAAATGGCGGAACCTGTCAATTTGCCGGATATAATTACACATGTATATGCCCACAATGTTGCAGCGGAACCAACTGTGAGAGTAAGTTTATTTCTGCTTACAGTTATAATCACAATTGATATACCCTCTCGAGTCAAAAGATATTCTACAAAATGGCCGACGTTATTTACGTTTATCAGCATTGTTGATACAGTGTGTGTAAAATCTTTAAAACATTTATGGTTTGCTTTTAGTATATTATTACAAATTTGTTGACATCGGAATGAAATGACCCTTCTATCGTTCAAAAGTTTATTAACCGCCTTCAGCTACTTAATTCTGCAGTAAACGTACAACGTATTTAATGGCCCAAAACATATAATTTCGGGACAAACAAGCATTATTTACGTTAGTAAAAAGTTTATTTCAACCTGTTATATGAATAAACACTGAAAATCAAAGATTTAAAACTGCAAAAATGAGGGGTTTATTATTAAAATGAAGTGTTGCTAAAAAGAAATAATTCATCGGTAATAAGAAACCGCTTCATGAGGAAGGCTTGGTGTCACGAAAAACTTCATTGCAT
The DNA here is from genome assembly GCA_944474755.1 of Limnoperna fortunei. Classification (NCBI taxonomy): domain Eukaryota; kingdom Metazoa; phylum Mollusca; class Bivalvia; order Mytilida; family Modiolidae; genus Limnoperna; species Limnoperna fortunei. The sequence goes on from OX104124.1 coordinate 41,143,251, forward strand.
TGTTAAAAATCACTAGAACAAGATTTCTGACGAAACTCAGAGTCCTGAAGGAAAACGACAAAGTGCATATTTTGAGAACAGACATACATTTTGTTGAAAGCAAGACTGCCTGCAATATCAGTCTAATAACCTGGTGTGCTCAAAGTCTTGATGTTAACAATATCGAAAATTTTTGGATATCGTGAACAATTCTGTACAGAATGTGGAACACACAATCAAAACCAAGGATGACTTGACAAGTGAGGCCGGACATACAATGGCTGTCTATCGTTTCATAAAATCTTTATACCGGTGTATTCTAACTAGAAATAGTTGTGTGTTGGGAGCAAATGAGGCAATAGCAAAATATTAAGGTTAGCGTTTTACTGAAAAACTACGTCGGGCATTTTGGCGAAAACTTGACCAGAGACTCTATTTATAATAATACAATTACATGCAAACTGTACATGGTGTATCTTCATTGAATGTACAAGTAATCAAAGATACAAACTATCATGTGAACACTGACTGTAATCATACAAACTCTCATCTAAAGTAAAATTGTATTATGTGTTTGCTTGAATGGTGTTTAACGGGGCCACTTTCATCAATTTTTCAGTTATATAGTCGCGTCCAGTTTTTATTTGAGAGGAAGCCGGAGTACCCGAAAAAAACCGACCTTCGATAGAACAATTGCTAATCCTTCCAAAATATGGCACTGGAGTGTTCGAACAAAGAAGTATATTTGCAATCTAGACAAAAAGAGTGCAATAAAAGCTTAAGAGATAATTGTTTGTTTGTGTGTTAATGTATCCTTGTGACTTCAAACAAAACATTTAATTTCTGCTTGTTTTTTTTTCTCTTAATCTTAGACGTTAAAACTACATTTCAGTCCCTTTGATATAAGCCACTGAATGGTATATATTTTCAATAGACATAAATGTCATGTATTATTATCTTATAATAATGTTATATTTTAATCATACACAGTATCTCTGTCGACAGAATGTTACACGTGCATGTACTGCGTTTGAAAAATGTGTATTCATTGCATTGAACTCGGTCATTGGACCACATTTGATTTTTAAACTCTCAATAAAAATATATAAATAAGTTCACCTGTAGACTTATTTTAAAGTTTTAATAATGCCATGCCATTGCTTTTAGCATCGCCATGTACCAGTGGACCCTGCCCATACGGGAATTGTTATGTTTCTGGATGTGGTTATTCCTGCATGTACAGCTACGGATGTAAGTTTTATTTTAGGCAGATACAAACTACCAAGGCAAAATTTAATAAGGTCAATAAAAGGAACACGTCCAGTTTATCAAAAATTAGACATCGACATAACTTTCAAGAGCAAAAGACCACAAGTCCTTATGACTTACGTTTTTAATATATTTGTATATAATAGCTTCAGCATAACTGTCGATGGAAAGTGTAATTTTGTGTTCATATTAATTCAGCCGATGGGTTACGTAGTCGTCAAAACTTTTCTGTCAAGCACGATAAAATTGCATTTTTTATAAACAAATATTTTAATTTTCGTTATTCGTATTTTACTCTCTTTGACTGCCACTAGAAACGCGTGGATTATAAAGTAGGAACTGATAATTAAGAATTTCTAGCAGCTACAATGCTTCTTCCGTTTTTACAATCTGCAAAAGATATATTGCAAAGAACCAGGTAGTCTTTAATCATGTTACAAACTATTGTCCGCCGTCAGGATTTCCGTATTACAACTTGACAACCCTACACTCCAAAGACAAGGCGTCCCTTATCGGCCAACTGGGACTCTTGAGAGAACCGTGTAAACGTTTGTCAGAAAGAAAAGAAATTGGATCAAACCTTACATACTTTGAGTGGATGAGTATCAATCAAACTATATGCCTGTCAAAGAGCTTACACGCGTCTTAAATAGCCAAATATCAAAGTTCTAACTAATACTTAATATATATGAATATCTACTCTCTAAGAATATTTTGTAATGCTTGAATAACAACGCTTTAACACATACTAAGCATATCTGAATATCAATGCGTTAACAAACACATATAAGGTATTAACATATAAGATTTAAGAACTGCGTTAGATCTATATGACTTTGCATGATCATTTGGTATATTATAGTTGTTAAAAATATTGTGCAAAACATTAGGTCTAATTGATTGTACTGTTTTGTTTCAGTTATTTTAGAAAGAATAGACACGATAACGTCACGAAATTACCCTTATGACTATGTCAATAATGATATGTGGGCGACAACATATAGCAACCAAGCCGGACACCGAATACTTGTAAGATTCATTAACTTTGATTCAGAACCTTGTTGTGACTTTTTTAAGGTGAGTATGTTATTCTGTAATTCAATTTCAGTTTGATATGTGCTTGTATTTGGTAGTAGCAATGATGCTACACTGACCACATACATCTGCATATACATGTAATAGATATAGCGGGTTATGGATCACCTCGTGCTATGTCATTAACAATTACGGGTTCATTAAAATTATGACATTACCAAATAATACAGTATATTTAAAATAATGATATATTAAATATTGTATGAAGACTATGGCATCTATATTCCTGCAGTTATGTATTACATCCGCTGCAATTACTATTGTGTTTACAAAAATCTGTGTTTTGGTTATAATTAACTTTTTTTTTAAACGGCCAGCTTTTTTTTTCGTCGCCGCATCACGATAGGTTGAGTATATGACTTTGATTTAGTTCGGTACTCCGGCTTCCTCCCCCATTAGAAATTGGACGCCATGATATTGCTAAAAAATTGCTGAAAGTGGCTTTAAACAAACAAACAAACAAACAATTATATTCAGAACACTTAGATGGGGCCTCACTGCGGGCAAGGTTTTATTCGCAAGGATTGTCTATTGTCCTACCGACGGTCAGTGGTTTCCTTTGGTACTCTCCAAATAAAAACTGTATGACATGTTATAGCGAGCACAGCTCGTAGCGATGAGGTCTGCAGCCTAATGTATCACGTGATAAAATTCTGCCTAATGCTGATATTGTTTTGTCTGGAATCTGTCATCTTCACGAAACCGTCACAAAGTGATTTTTATCGGAAACACACTAAAACCTATTTAAAAGTGCACACAATTTTACATCAATGAAAAATAAAGGTTTTGTAAAAATGTCTAAAAGTATCAAAACAAATTTCAGGCAAATTTTGGCAATCTGTACAACGCTCTTTTTAAATATTTACAACAATAATGATTCGTGTGACGTCACCATTAGAGAAAGACGTCACGTGTCCATTGGAATTCAGAGGCACTGTTAGGGTGCTACTTAATGAAATGTAAGATGCTCTAATTATGGCTGAGCCTAGATTCAGTATAGCTGAAAATAGCTGAAAGCCAGGGGTGTTAAACCCCATTTAAGAAACATAACCAAACTCAAACTACGTTAAATTTTAATACATTATTTGTATTGCAAACATTCATTTAGCGCACGTTGTTGTATGTATAGTCGTTTTACTTCGAAGGAACCAGAGTATCTCGTTACAAGCTCAACCAGTTGATGTGCTGTTGAAAGATTGAATTTATAACTTCAATTAATATTTTACTATCCACTTTTATCAAAAAAAGAATTTAAAAACAACGTTGAAACTTCGTCGTTGGAACTTAATTGTTAAACTTTAGTAAAGTTAAAAAGATAAGTGTACAGTAGTTTGTAATGACGTGGACTTACTACTCAGAAAAGTCAGCGCCATGTTGAAAATCATTTGATTAAGTAATTTGTGACATGATAAAATAATCTGTTTGTACTAATTATAATTTTGCACAAGTTATTCATTTTCCAGGCTTATGATGGAATGTCAACGAGTGCTCCGTTGATAGCAAAGGTGTCGGGATTTTCGACACAAGATGTAGTAAGCTCCGGAGGGTCCTTGTATATTACATGGCAAACAGACTATAGTAATGTAAGACCAGGATGGTACGCAGAGGTTTATAGGGTTTACTAGGTAATTTGGACAGATACAAAAATCCAGAAATTGTCTGATATTTACATATAAACTGACATAAATATATCTTTGCATAATATATAAAATACACTTGAATTGTAATCATATCTATTGTCTTTTTTCAATATCTATATTACACATTCATTTAACTAGTTATATCTAGTCTTGTCCTAGAAGAGGCAATTTGTAATAGCTTGCATATAAAAAATAAAATTAACTAAATGATTGCAACCTATGTAATGGAAACAGAAAGCAGAAGTATTTAGTACAACATAAAGGCAGCTGCAGATCTGAGGTCAGTTTTACAAAACGTCGTAATTCTAAAGTTAGTCCGAAGTGTAAGATTTAGCCAACCAAAATGGTTGAAATGGCACTTCAACTACACTGACGACTAAACTTAAACTTACAACTTGTTGTAAATTTGTATGCAGTTCTGTTTTAATTAAAAACGTATACTACAGACATAGGAAGCATTAATGCAATTCGACGTAAATATTAAAAAGTTGAGGTTTCATATTATTATCAAGATTGTAATGTGTTAAATAAGAAGTATAGTATTTATGAACCGTTTAATTTTGTGGTAGCAATTTTCTTAGTTTGAGGAAAAAGGGTCGTTTATGTGGTATTTATAATTTTTCGTGGTTGTATAAAAAAGAGCAAAAGAAAAAGAGCCGAAAGTAAAGGTACAGTTACAAATCCGGATATAGACAAACTAATACAGAGCAAAGCAAAAACCAAAAATACAAAACAAAGTGAATAACATGAATCCAATAAAAACCATAGGTTCACTCGGGTGCTCCGGTCGAGAAGAAGTGTCTGTCTTTTATTAGACACCAGTCGAGTTACTCATCTCATTGTCATGTCTAGGAAAAAGTCAAATCCAGCAATATGAAAGACTGCCCATGAATCAACGAAAATGTCCGATCGTATTTGAGAGATTGATTTCCCATTACGATCATCGTTCGATTCAATCAATGTAACCGGAAAATTGCCTTTACTTGATGCTTAAATTTGTCGTCTGCAAGTCTGACAAAATCATTACACAAAGTACAATAATTAATTCAATGTGTCATTGTTGATTTTGTCAGCAACTTCCTTACGTGAATACCCTGACGTCACTGTATACCTGATTAATTGTACTTGTCGCAATATCACAATCAAAACAAAAAATATGTTAGAAAATTTAAGAATCGTTCTCTTAAAAAAAAATTGTACTGTATGTAGACTAAAAAATGTTTCGTATAATGTAACAGAATTATTATGATCTGGCCATGAACTCCAACAGTAGTCTGAACGAAAAGTGGACCATCGTTTAAGTATCAATTTAGGTAGGAAATTTTGATTAACGGTCTTTCAAAGCTACTAAAAATTAAATATTCTATTCTATTTTGTATTTCAGATCAAATTCTGGAATAATATAACTTTACTTTAATCTTCTGTCCAAATCAATGAAATAATAGATCACTCGAAATCGATTAAATCATTACCCAAAGTACAATAATTAATTCGCAGTTTCTTAGTTAGTTGTCCCTTCAACTGCATGAAAACTTGGACGTCACTGTATAGCTCAGAAATTGTACGCGTCGTAAAACCACAATCAAAGAAAAAATATTTAAAAGATTAAGAATTGTCTTAAAAAAGGAACTATTTTACGTCAAATTATAGTCAATCTAATTAAAATTAAATCTTTCACATGCTCCCCCATTTTTGTTATAGGTCGCTTCGTTGTAAGATCTAACAACATCGCATTACAGGTCACGTCAGGGGTCAAAATTTTTAATTTTGATCGTCCAAATGGCGATGTCCGATGCCTTTTCGTGGTCAGAAAAGTTTTACAAACTATTTTAGTACTCGAGAACTCAAAGAATGATGTCGGATTGTTTAGAGAAAGAAAGGGTTGCGTTGCCGTTCTTCCTAAAGCGTTAGGGAAATTCTTTCCACTTCAATTTGTATCATTTACATTCCAATGAAGAAAAAGATGAACAAATCGTCATCGCGCTATTTGAGAGATGTTGGTCTGCTTTTGATATTGCTTGTGGAGAATCAAGTAAACAGAAGTTCAAAACTGAACGGCAGCATAGAAAGGTCAGTACGTAAATTATATACGAAAATATTAACTTTTTTCACAATAAGGAGCGAATTTTTTAACAAGAAAAAAGGGGGAGGGAATTACATACGATGAACATACAACATGGTATCAGTAAAATAGTACTAGTATATAAAACATGTAACTAACGTGGTTAGGAGATTGATAGGGGGAATTAATATTAAACATTTGACAAAAAACTATCAATAAACTACTGGTAGACATGAATTATTCATCATATTGCTCCAGTTTTAATCGACATTCATGGCTTGGTTGAGTGTCAGAAAATATTTAAGGTACATTGATCACCACTAATGAAACGCCATCTCATTTGTAAAACAAAGTTGTGGATATTTTGTTCTAAAAATTATTTGTCCAAAAAAGGTGTGTGGAAATCAATGCTACAAAATAAAATAGTTATATAGTTGTTCAAGTCACTTAATACATGTATAAATTAACATTATCAACAATTTCATTTCAGATTTCTGAAAATATCACAATATCAAAGACAGATGGATAGATATCATTTGTGCATCACCGAGTCTAGCTGGTGACCCTGTATGGAGAGGCAATTTTCAAAAGTTCCAAGTTTCTGTTCAACTTGGTAAGTGGAATGTTTACATCTTGTTTTTTTCAATCTACTAGTACAATGTATCTTGTAAATAAAAGTTTCAACTTGTATAGATCTTCATAAAGTGGATTGTTATTTATAAGTAACCTCACCACATAGATGCATTATTATATTCTGTATGAAAGTAATTCAAATGCAATATTAATAATCAAGAATTGAAAAGAGTGCAGTGACATGCAGTTGCATTTAAAATTTATTCACAATACTAAATACGGTTTACATTTATGATGTGACCATTGTTTAGATAAATACATGTACCTTGATTTATAACAGCATAAGGACAGCTTGTAAACGTGGTTCATTGGCTACATGTATGATTAAAGGTGCTAATCAATTTGTAACTTTGAATTAAAATTATTGAACCATTTCCTGTAAAGGTATGCAGTTGACTGAATAATAGGGAATAAACTTGATACACATAAAGAATTTCTTCTTTACAGAATGTTATAGAAAATTTAAGTTCTTATTTTCTTCCAAGCGACTGCTCTTATTTTCTCATGTTTTCAATTGTTTAAACGGGGAAGAAGATGATCATAGCTGGCTTTCTGTTCTGGTCCAAAGTGCTACATGTACTACACACAAATACTCACAAAAGAGTTAAAACAGATGAAAGAAAAAAAATTAACAGTATATTAAGATATCAGTGTCATGACATATACACTGTAGATGGATAACAGTACCTTAAAGAATGCTTTTTTCAAAATCTATATCTATTGCACTTCAAAGGGATATACATGTTTTATACATGTACAATGGACAGGAAGAAATTGGAATTCTTCAGTGGCTTTTATTTTATATTAAAATTATCATCTGCATCAACTGACTTTGAAATTAAAAAATATCCTGAAAACAAAAACTGTTGTATGATAGTTTTTTGACAAACAATTTTATAAATGCAATGTACATCTGAACTGAAGACCATGGAATAAAATAAAAGTGGAATGCCTGCTAAATGCAGTTGCAAAGAATGCAACATATGTTTCATCTGATTCTAATGTCGGTATGTAGTCTGATGATGATAAACGAGAGTACAACTAGTCTGGCTATAAAGATGAAGAAAACAAATCTTCAGTACTACCTGATGATCAAATACATGTAATTGTATGTACCTTTATGATTATCAACTACCATACCAAATTTTCTTGTAGAAATTAGTTTGTGTATTTGAATGGTATTTAATGCCACTTTCAGCAATTTGTCAGTTATATAGTCACATCCAGTTTAATTGGTGGAGCAATCTGAAGTACCATGATGAAAACCATGACCTTTTGTAAATTGAGATTAGATTTGAGCGCACCCATAATAAAACTCGAACATGCAACCCCAGTGTTAACAGTCATGTAACCAACTGGGATTAAACGTCAGTTTCAACAAATTTTCAATTATATCGTTTTCCAGTTTTTATTGTCTTGCCTGTGGGGACTGGAGTCAAAACATAGGAATCTGGCGACTACATAAACACTATATATTTTATATGTGTGTAAGCTTAAGTCCTAGGTAAATCAAATTTTGTCTAGTGGAAGCTTAAGATGAGTACTACATTAAAGTTATTGGATTAGGTCAGTTCCTAAGTAACCATGACAATAATTGGTATAAAAACAAGAAAACTAGAAATCCTTGTCAGTTAAGATTGGAGTTGAGCACACCCTCGCGCAGTGAAACTCAAAACCAGAACCTCAGTGGTGACAGGCACTTGATCAAAAGTAAAATGACTATGTTAATCACTCAGCCACAATAAAGGGCTCTGTAATCAGGAGAAGACCAAGACCCCTAAAGATAAGAAAGGCACATATCAAAGATACTCCAGACCAGTAGGAAGAATTGCACTTGTGTATACTACTTTACCAATTGAAAGTAATGCTTCTGTCAAGTCTGGCTCTAATTACATACACCTGAATACAATTTGAAAATGAGAAAATGTGTATCGATGGCATTTAAGTCTGGATTAACACATATTGGTTAACACACTCATTTTTCTTCTCTAAGTTCACTCTAGCTAGAAAATATTTGGCAAAACATTATAAAAATTTGCCGGTGAAGAGATATCATTATGTTGTAACTGTGTGCTAAGTATCATAAAGATGTGACGTCATCTTCCTAAACAATGCTTCAGTCCAAAGGTAAACCTGAGGTTGGGTGGACGAAAAGACGAGCCAAAAATCTGTACATGTATGTCCCCAAGAGGTGTACATGATAAAATGCAAATAATGTAGACTAATACTGGATGCACTGCAGCCAGAGACTGGGGCATTTGACTACTATTGTGGAAACATTTAACATTCATTTGACATATTGCACATTTTAGTAATGTACATGTTGTACATGAATATTACAACTTTAGTTTACATTAAACACTGTTAAAGGAGAATCAAGAATCCTTCCACCTGTGCCTGCTTTTTAAGGTAGTCATTCTGGATTGGTCTTTTTGGCCTATAATTCATTTTGTGTACATTTGTAACAAGAAATATAAAAACTTGTCTCAATCAAATTATAATTAAATGTTTCCTCCTTTTAGCAAAGTCAAACAGGGGTTGACTCTTGAATCTACAATTGATTACTTACGTAGTTGACGACTACCTTAATTCACAAGTCAGCAGAAGGTTTAGGGATTTCTCTAGGTACTTTGGTTCCTAATAAAAACTGAAGGTCATGAATTTGATGAAAGTAGAAAAAACAAAAATTCAAATTGGAAAACATACCCTTCCATGAATTTGAAATAAAAATACAACTGGAACACTAATTTTTTCAAATGGGAAAATTAAAAAGGATATGCCGAAAGTTTTACTATAGGAAGTGTGTAAGCTACATGATTCAGTGGAAGAAATTTCAGTAACTGAAGCAATTTCAAATATGAACACAAAGTTAAGGTAAGGTGTTATGTTTATTCTGTCATAATTGTAAATAAACAATTAAAAATGAATAATGTCTAGAGTGATCTCTAAGTCAGTAAATGGGTTCCTTTAGTTTATGATGGTGTAACATTACACAAAGTAACAAGTCATATATAGGCACTGCCAAACAGATTTGGCTCAAGCAATCATAGCATTTTAATGACCATCTTGGTTTTCTTGTCACTAAATCCTTTCCACTTTTTAGATATGTCCTTCGTATTTTTAAAGAAATCTTCATGTCTGTGTGAAATTTGCTGTTCCTGGTTAAAATAATACGTATTCATCCAAGTTAAAACTATTATGAAGGCCGATATAAACCGCATGATCCAAAAGCCTTTTTTCCATCAATATCTTCGTTGGTGACAATTTAAATTTCGAATGGAAAAACACGATTTGCCGATGTTCCGAATGTATACCCTAAGATTGACCAAGCTCGATTTTGATTGGCTAACGAAAAATCTATGCATATGGCCCCTGACGTGACCTGTAATGGGATGTTGTTAGATCTACACGCAGCGACCATAGCAAAAAGGGGGGGGGGAGCAAGTGAAAGATTTAATTTTAATTAGATTGAATAATAGTGAACAGAATTTATCAGATCGGGACATTAACATCAAGGGTGTACTGCGGGAAAAAGGAAAAATAATCCAATTTAAATACAACTTTTCATCACTCTAGGGCACAGAGAACATAACTTGTTCCCAAATACAACTTCTGCCACACGTAATCCCCCATTTACTGTGGGACTACATTTGTCGTCTGTCCTTGACGTTCTAAACAAATAATACGCGAGATCTTATTTCTTTTTTTAGAGTTTATTTATAACTTTTGATGCAGTTTTGCATCAAAATTACGTCGTTTGTACGCGAAGTTTATCATACTCGACGGTTGGCACCTGTAGTGTCAGAATAAATTCCTGTAAAAAGTCATATCTGGGGGTAGTCATAATCCATAAAAAAGGAGGAAATAGTTGCGACAAACAGAACAAATATATGGTCGTTTTTGACAGATATAATGAAGACTTTAAGTCTCTATCACATCTGATTCATTTGTACATATTTATATGACACTATCAGATTACTGTTTTAAGATTTGTCAAAATAAATTAATGTCCATCAAAGAGATACGACCTATAACTGAAAATAATGTAATAATGACGTCATAATTTATCTGAACACAAGATTTTAGTATCATGGAAAAAAAATCTGTAAAGGAAAGAGTTTAGTGTGTCAGTATGAACTGAGAGAGTGTAATGTCAAACTGGTCTATGGCACAAAAGTGGCGAAACAAAAACATTGCAGCGCATAACCAACTTGGCGAAAAAAATGAATTAATACCAAGATTAAATAATCTTAGGTACAATAAATATGCTTTCAACCAGATTAGACATCAGTAAAATAAGAATAGGAATATTATGAACTAGACATTCACCTTATTTCTATTCAAGATGAAGCAATTCCCCGGTCTAAATAAATGAAACGAAAACACCATACATATATGAAAGATACTATAATGGAACATTTAGGGACTTAAATGACCCAGTTCATTGACATTTTGTATAATAATAAATTATTCATTATTCATCTGAACTATTTTTAAAAGAGGAACTATTTTTCACATTTTCACCTTGACAATCCTGAAATTTGACAATGTTCAACATTGAAGATTCTGTGTATAATAAATTGTATTGCTCTATACTAGATAACTCTTATAAAGGGTATGTTAACATGTATGACTCTTAAAGACCTTTACAAGATCGACATTTTTTAAAGGTTTGAGTTTTGTATCATTTATAGTATAGAGAGAAGATCTGCACACAACAATCAATTCTAAAAATGTAAAGTGACTTTCCTGACCTTTATCCTTGTGACCTTTTTCAGTGGTAAGATAAGGGATGACCAAAACTAAAATAAACAAGTTTCTGTCAAATCTTACAACTTTTTATATATTTTACTGTTTCAAATTATATCTTCACAGAAGTGTTTTTATTGACAAAACGGGTTCGATGTGCCAGCGCTAACTGCGAAACTGTAATGTCGAACAGGTCATAGTTATAAAATTTATTTACGACATTATGCAACAAAAAGATAACTTAATGGACAAAAATTAATAATAATAAGAAATATACATCACTTGGAAGGTCAAAGACGATAATAATACGAACAGACGTATTAACATGGAGGCTTTTTGCTCGGAAGCTTCAATACAGGAGACATCATATAAAATAAATGCGCCACAAATTACCACAAATTATTTATCTGCCAGAAATGTCTTGAATAATATAATAAAATAAAGAAATGCAGGCTAAAGAAAACAACTGGAGACAAAAGTCTCAAAAGAAGTCAAACAAATACTAAAACCAAAAGCAGACAGAGATAAAATAAACCCAATAAAAACCATGAGTGCACTCTGCTTCTGATTGTAAAAGTAAAAAAAGTAAGAAAAATTCAAATCCAAGAATAGGTAGGACTGCCAATAAATGAGCAAAAATGTCGATTAATTCAGTCATGGTGACGGACATAGAACTTAGAATAACGCTTAGTAGCTTAGTAGTCAACAGCAGTGACTGAGTTAGAAAATGAAAGTGTTTTTCAATGTCTAGGTTGTAAGTTTCCTGAGTTTATTTCTAGAATCAGGTATAACTAAGAGGTATTGTTGGTGTCTTTAACAAAAAGTCACAATTAAATATTCACATAATTTACTGTTAAGTAACACGGTGTCATTAATGTAGAGGAATGTGAAAGTAAATATCTGCGCCAGTGTATTTTCTTTCTCCTGCAGAACGCCTTCTAGGAACTCAGTCTCATAAGTACAAATCAGGTTGGTGAGGAGAGACCACATAATACTATCAGTTTTACGCGTCTTCCATACATGACAAATAAGCGGTAAATTTCAAAATCTAACATTTGAAATTATTGTAATAAATGATTAAAATGTGTATGTGGCAACAAGAAATAAAATATTCAAAACTTGAAAGAGAATATTTTTGCATTTTATTGTTTAGGATTAAAACATATGTTGAAAAAGACTTGTCGCTCGTATAATCAACGATTCACAGGATATTTATTATTAATTAACATTTAGGCTAATAGCTTTTTTCGTCCATTGTAAAAAAAAACTTCAGTGACATTCATAGATCGATCAGATAATTATGAAGGTTTGTTCTGGGATATGTGTGTATGTTACGTATCCAACAGTGTTCCATGAATGCAAATATACTGCTCTAAAAGTAATTAAGATTAATCTTAAATAGTTTTTTTTTAAATAATGAAATTATGGCAATTTTTTCCAGATTTAAAATTTTGACAACATATTCCAAAGGAAGTCCTTTCTGTTTCGATGACAGACATTAATTCGGAATATCTCTATGCCATTTCCTTCAAGGGGCGGGAAAGTGACTTTCCGACCATATGCAGAAATAGCCGAGGTGATATCATTGAAATACATTCTTTTATTCCTGCTTTATTTGTATGCAGATTATCACTATTTTAAATACATATCTGCGTCAGTTTCATTTTGGGTAAAGTACACATTTGACACAAATATAATGTGTTTAGTCTTTGAACACGAATGATCTTATCCTGTTTGGACAAAAAGTAAAAGATCTGTATCTTCCTAAGACAAACTTTAAAACAAAATACAATATATATATATATATATATAAACGTCTGAGTATTGTGACAAACCATATAATATTCTATCTAGCGATTTCTGAAGCATCAGAAAAACAGGGGTAATATAAAATATTTATATATACGTCTACGAATTAAGCCCGACACTGTTAGAAGTAGATTTTTAATACTGTGAGTAAATCACTCTCGGCACTTTGATGTCCAAAAGAAGTTGCATATATAATCCGACGTTGTAAATCTTGATATCTTTCGACAGTGTAACCATTTTTGTTATCAGTTTTGTGTTTAAAATCGATCATTATTGATACGTGATGATAGTAAATGCCGTTTTTAATAACCCGCTGTGCGTTGTGTATTGACTGACATTCGTGTCTCCTTTTAATTACGTTTACTACATGAGAAACATTGAGAAACCTGAATGCATCTTGGGAGGTACATGGTATGTGTAAATTACTGGATTCTTAAAACAGAATGGTTGTTATAGTATGCAAATTAGCACGATGATAATAAAATTAGGTCACATTATCCATATACGGAAAAATTATCAACATAGAATTTTCAACGTGCATCTTCAAAGACGAAAAGGAAATGTCGTCAATAAAGATCGTTTAAACTCTAAAGCTTTAACAACGTAAAGAAGATGAATATTATGCTTGAATTTTGTATAAATAGACCGTTAGTTATAATTTTTTATTTGATACATTACGAGCAATAGGACTGAATTCTGCCGTTAATCCGACAAATCACAAAACTTACTTCGGATAATAACGGCAGTAAAATTCGGCCTTAAACAAATATATATAGTAGTTTGACAGCTTGACTTGTTATGTCATACATTTATTGGGTAGACAGGTAAACAGTCAAAATAGGAAGCTTAAAAACTAATTACTAAATGCTATTTAACATTTTGTAATTAAAGATATATTAGATCGATGACAGGTTGAAGGTTGACAAGATGACAGTTGACGGTTTTTGAAAATATATATCAAGCCGAGAACCCTATATCACCCCATGGGCCAGCGGCACTTGAAAGATTGTCAGTAGACGGTTTAAAGTTGACAAACTAGCCAAACTAAACACACTAATCCTTTTTATAATATTGTGTACTATGAAGGAATTAGACACTATACTATGAAAAAAACTAAATTTCGAAAACAGTCTACTACACTGCCTATAACCCTAACCCTAACAGCTAACCATAAACCCGCTCTAACCCTTACCCATAACTCCTAACTAACGCCTAACTAGTGGCGCTAGATGGAACGAATATTGGCCTATGATAACCGTATATCTATACTAATCTTAACCTGAAGAAAATGACAAACCTTACAATAATGTATGCCAAATTAACACATCCAAGGGCGCTAAATGCAATAATTACACAGCTTACGACACCAGGTGACACATTGGCACAGCATATGTAAACTGTCAACCTGTGGTCTTCAAATATGTCTATATATAAACTGTGGGCTTCTCTACCTCAAATATGTCTACATATCGACTGTCTACCTGTCAACCTTTCGGGCTTTAATATGGTGAAGCTATACATATAAAGCCAATTTATTCATTTAAACTACAATATAAATACACTGGTACTATATGTCTAGATACCTAACTTGACGCACGCACTTAATATTAGTCCTACGTCTATCGATATGCAGAATCCTGAAGCGGTTTCTTTGGACCAAGACCCGTGTTCAGCCCATTTTATGACAAATCTTTGTCTAAAATCGAAGCACCGAAGATGTAGGAAGTTATTATTTATCCAAACTTCAGGACAACGAAAAAGTTGTCCTTATATGGTGTCAAGATGGTCATCATTTTAATTTGTTTAAATTTTTACATTTTTAAGAAAACATTAGAAAATTTGTTTTAAATGGCACCGACGTCTGCTTTTAAACCTATTCTAACAAAATTTTAAGCATTGTTTCTGTAAAATGTGTACTCCTCTTTTTACTTATCATAATAATTGTGTACCCAGTTAAATGTGAGTCTTATTTATATACAAATAGTAAGGTAACAGCACGAAATCAACCTTCGAACCAAAGCAAGAAAAGTCCTTGCAGTCAAACTGGTTTAGATCCAGTATAGGATAACACTCTTGCAGAATTATATACCATTTAGATCCATATTAAAATGCATTTTATGTTTTAATTTATAAAAATCTATTTAAAATACATATTTTAAATATATTATTATTAAATATTTTATATTTTTTTATACATGTTTATACGTATTGACGTGCAGTCCATCTTGCAATTGTGTTGAATTTATAAATTTCTTAATAAATCACACATGTTATTAAGGAGAATATTGAAGACAGTGTTATGACATTTTTGCTAATCTGGAATTAGGATACCTTCGGTGTGAAGTCTAAAACACGCCCTAGGACTGTCCTAAGTCGATCCTAAATTATGTCTAAGACATGTAGTAATATCTATTTTATGATAGTTTCAAAAACATAGTCCCATAATTATATTCAAAACGTTAATATGTTCTGCAAAAAAGGCCGGACATTGTCTTTTTGGATCAACTCTCTCTGCCAGTCAATTTCGAGCATTATGTGAAGTTGAAGAATTTGTGTACCTTTGAGCCGTTAATTTACTCAGAATTGTAAGAGTATGTTTTACGCTCATTAGAGATCGCCGTCCACATCTTGACGATACCTCAACCGAAGCTATTAACCTCCTGGACAAAGGAGGAGGAGAAACGCCAGTAGACATTGATTCCCTCATCAAATTTCTATAGTAGGAAATGGGACTCGTCTCTGTACCATATTATGATAGTTGCGATATCTCTAGCCCTTAAATCTGTAGCACCATCAGACTATTTTCTCGTTGTGTAACTGCATGTGTAATGGTTTCAAAACTGCTTAAAAATGCAGCCCTCTGTATGTGAAAGTCGGTTGCAGACTCTTTGAGAGCTAAATCTTATCAACTCGACTGTAGTGGCTGTTGTGGCAACGGTTAGATTCGGTAGATGAAAGACCCGAATGTAGGAGTCATTACGCGAGGTCGCCCACTTCTCTGGTAGAGCCAGTCTGCTGGAATCTGTTCAACAGCCGAGAAATTGTGCACTGGTGTATTCTTTCAGTTCGTGCAATTTTGACTTTGTGATATATTCCTTCCTACAAACAACAAAGGATGATATTTTGAGTAGCAAGGTCCAACCTTGGCATGGCAGAATATTAACTTTCTTATTAATTTAAGAGCCAAACCTCTTCCTAGTAAACACTTTAACCGTACGGTTGAATTAATTACAGAGTTTACGTGAAAAACATTAGCCCTATTTTTAAAGGCGATAGAATTGATGTGCCCTCTTAGAAATTTATTAGGCACAGAGCCAAATCCAATTATTAAAAACAAAGATTAAATTGACCATATCCCTAACCTGATAAAATACATAATTCAAAAGGACTATGTTGGCCTTAATCAACTTTCAAACAAACACATCAAATTTAAAATGAATTAAATAACATAACCATTTCAACCGTGCCTGTATTAATCTTTCAGAAATGACATAAAATACTATTGTCGTTATTTAGTTTGCATAATAGTATTTTTCTTAGTTAATTAACCTTGACGGGTTAAGGTATTAATCGTGCACACCTTTAACAAATTTTTCTATAGATATCCTTTCTAAATATAATATAGATAGTTGTCCAAATTTTTTATTTAGTAGATAATGATCGTGATGCGGTCATCATTAGATACACCTATTGCTGTCCAGTGGTGTTTGATACCCATTTTTGTCAACACACCAATTCACACACTATAGTGATGGAGGTGGGAGGTTTGGCACGCCATAAAACATGGTTTAACTCAAGTTTTCTTTTGGATGGTTGTAACAAGTCAAGACCATTGTTGTAGTGGTTGTTGGTTCTCAAGTTTGCCTGTTTCTTGGATTTTGAGTTGTGGATTGTCATTTTGACAGTTTCCTTAGTGTTCGGTACCTTCATTGAACTCATTCGTTATGAAAGTAAAAAAGACCGTCTATTTTTCATTTATTTAGCTGTACTATCGAAAGTTATACATGGTTGTTAATTTTTTTCACAATCCATCTCCATAGTGCAATATTAATCAATGCATCAAATATAACAAGCTTATAATAGGAACTACGTCAGATTGTCTTTCATGCTGATAATACTCACTATAAGAAGAACAAGTAATTTATCTATTTAACAAAGGAATTCTTTTAAATCTAAAGTACGACAAGATATAGGAAATAATTTTTAGTTTAATCATATTACAAATTTAGGTTATTGTCAATGAGTTCGAAAGTATTAATTCGAAATATTTTAATTTTCTTTAAATACTCAGCAGCTGAGAAACATTGTCCATTTCGTATAACCTAACTTGGTATTTCCGTACGTGACCGATTGTTGATGATATTATTATATGTATTGATAACGTTGACTAAACATGAATTCTTCCGCAACCAACAAGTGACGACACTAACAATTGTGAATTGCAGATATGATTTGACCAATTGTAAAATATTGTTTTTGTTATTTCTTTTCATGATATTGAATTTAAAATATAATTGTTTTCAATTGCTGGTACATAAACTTCTTCGAGGTTTATTGGCGTAAACCGACCCAAAGTCGTCTATATCCAATAATCTAACCAGCAATTGAAAACAATCCTTAAATAATCGCAAACATATCTTATATAAAATTCAGGAAAATAATTATCCTTTTATTAATGGCATAATTCTATTGTTATTTATGAGTTTAGTGTTACAAAGAATACAATTTCAGAAGTTAATCCCATCATCATGATGATGTTAGATAATAAAGGACGTGGTAAACTGATCACATTATAGTTTTGTCTGTTAATCCATCTCAGTGATAACAAATAACGTTTCAGTTATATGTGATCTTTTGGAAAGATTGGGTTTTTTGTTTTTAATTATGTAATGGTAATCATTTCATAGGCTACGGATCAAACAATAGGATAATATTATTTTAGTACAACAAAAGATGTTTTGAAATTTTAATTACTTAATGTTGTTGTGAATTGCAAAAATTTGAGGTATTCTTAAAACGAGAATTCCCCAAAATGGTTTAGAGTTTGAATAACTCTGTCCTAAAATGTTTAAATGTTAAATTAATTCTAAATTTGATATTGATACTGAAACATATACCTAATTAAACACTTGGCTATGAGCATTGCAATCGCTGATTGAAAATTGTCTGCTTTTAGCAATTATATACAATGATGGCTTTTAACGAAGGTAATATCCATAATTAATCAAGAAAAGTTTTTCTTTTGAGATTTAATAATTTGGATAATACCTGAGCCAATTAAAGGCCGTAACTTGTATTATTATTCTGAATTAAAAACAAACAAGAAAACGTGAATATGTTTATGGGGACTTTGAAGTGTCTTTAAATTTGAAGCGCTTTTGCACGCCGAACAAATAACTAGTTATGTCCCCTTTCAAATTTCGCGAGCATTGGCACGTTGAAAAATAACTAGTCATTTTGTCTACGTGCAAATTCACAGACAGTTATTTTACGCAAGTGCAGTTTTGAGCAAAAATAAAACAGTTATTGCTCCCAATATTTTTCTTATTTTTAGAACTGGTCTCCATAGTGAAGTATAATAATAATAGATATTAAAAACGTAATCGTTGTCGTTAATTGTGAAGATTATTTTATCTTAACTTTCCAACTGAACAGTTGTATTACTACTAACATATATGTTCCTGGTAAAATAAAGTCAAATTGGTAATTTTGTATTTTAATTGCCTGTAATTTTTATTTATTTATTTTTTTTTTTATTTTTTTTTATAACGTTAAATTTGTAGTTCCTATTCTGTTGACTGGACGTTTCAACGATTTTGCTAATGACATTACCTCATTTTTCAGCTTTTCACAAATATTAAATATCTAGAAAAATAACATAGTATTAAAGTAACATAAGACAATTATACCTTAAAGTGAAAACACGAATTATGATGCATTATTCATATTTTATTCCCTTGTCCCTATCTCATCGAAGGGCACCGAGAGATAAGATGAAGACATTTATGCATCGAGTTTCAAAAAACGCAAATATTTTGTTCATCGCTGTTTTGTAACATTGTGACGTCACTTTGTTTACTTACCAATATCTTGATAGCAAGGTAAGATGAGCCAATATCACGCTAGAAGAATGCGATGGAACAATACCGCACATAAAGATCAAAAGAAAATACTACCAAATGCCGATAATCGAAGTTGCTGAGGAGCAATCAGAAAACGGCAAGTCAAGGACAGACAAAACCAACTACAACTACAAAACAAACAGACATAGAACGCAAAACCAAATTTGAGAAGCACGATCCACACTTAAACCCGGGGTTGAGTCCATATGCTATGAAAGGGCCCGCAACTCGTGCTTTACGCGAAGCACCCGTCATTAAAGAGCATACTATCCAAGCACAAAGTTGCTAGGCCATGTCTTACAGAATAATTGTGTAAATTGCGGAATAAATGCGATGTGGTAAACAAAAAAGGGAAACTACTCAAGTATATGTGTTCCAATCCCTGTTTCAACTATTAAAGAGCGATTTTATTTTAAAATAATTTTGATAAAGACATTTACACGATTGATTTAAAAATGTTTGTATTGTATAACCAACAAGGGAATACAATATGGATCTACTAATCGCAGTTAAAGAATTAATATTTACGAAAACGATGTCTTCTTTAAGCGTGAAATATTAAACCTTAATTAATTTCGAAGACAGCACATACAAACCCTTCATATATAATTTGGGACTGTATGTGTTCGCTTATTACATAAATTAATTATGAAATAAAGCGTGGATAATCATGTTTTTCCTATATTAATATGAAAGTGTTATTAACTTTGCATCATACCCAGAACATTCAGCGATACAGACATTGTCTAACATTGATATCAGTGTTACAGCAGGCTTCTGTCGTTTCTAATTAACAATCTTGCAGTGCGTCATTAACAAGAAATTGTTCTTTTTGTGAGTGCTAATTAGAATAATCCTTGTCTAACCAAAGCTTACTCTCCCGGATGATCGTAATAAAACAAATGCACTGAAAGTGTGGTAATTATACTGCCTTCATATATTTCTCATATTGTGAAGGATTTAAATGAATGAATTAGAACCTAAGGAGGAAAAATATAACAAAATTCTGTATGGATATGTCTTACCTGAAACAATCATAGTAATGGTTTACAACATATATTGCCTCTGTATTTCATATTTAAAGCTAATAAGCAGTAACCGTAGTTTATTGATAATATTTACTATCGGACTTAATATTAAAGATACATAGTACACGTAATGAAATACATTTGTGGATGAATGGAATAAAACAAAAGAAACTACAATTGTCATGGTAAGTTTTTCATGATATGCTTTTACTGAATAACTTTACTTTTACTTTCTAATAACAACTGAATTTACCATTAGAACATTCTTTGTGTGTATTACTATGAATTAAATTAAAATTAAACTCAAAATTTGACAGCATTGATTTAACTGATCCATTGCATTTTCTTCATAGAATTTGTGCATTTTACAGAGGTCCGCATACGACATTTATTTTATAAGATTAATCATAAACATTACTGTGATATGGATACTTACTTTGTTCTTAGTTCTGTTAATAAATTACTTTGTTCTAATTATTATCATTTGTACAATCCATCAGAAAGAAAAAATGTTCGGGGTCGAAATCGGATCATACCAGATTTCATTATATTTTAATTTAAGTAATGAATTCGTACATAAAATAAATACCATAACATATGTGAAGAGAAGAAAATATATTGACAAATAAGTTTGTTGGGGTGTTTGTGTCCTGAGTCATATTTATTCATATTTATTAAACGAGACAATTTACGTGTTCATAAAACAGAACAAAGGAGTTTCTCTATACGATAAGAATGCTTACTTTTTTGTGCCAAATAATTACACTGACTTATAAATTTTAACAAATCTAAACAACCAAAATGAGTAACATTTGACTTCAGTTAACGAATTATCGTTAATATTACTGGATATCACTGGTAAGCTATATAAATTTAGTGAAAAACTTGTTATAAGCGAAAAAAAATTGTATTGATATTCTAAGATAGTCTGCTTTGTTATTACCTCCCGATATCTAACGTCTAGGAGGTGCTATTCGAAACTAGTCTGCTTAGTTATAAGCCCCTATGAAGTGATATTCTTGCTTGTCTGCTTAGTTATAACGTCCTGACCTCCTGCTTCTAAGAAGTGATATTTCAAGATCGGTTAGATAATATTTCATAACTAAATAAGACTAATACACAGAATAATATGTCTATACATAGTCACTAATAGCTGGGCTCTTGCTGATTGAAAAAAACGCCGTCGGAAATGTATTACTAAAGTGTCAGGGAACTCAACACTTAAGGCTTTTTAAAAATCTTTTAAATTTTGTGACAAAGGAAAGGAGGCAATATCTATATAAGTACTAGCTAACAACTATTAAAAAATACTAAAAGTTCTAAAAGACCAATAGCATTTACAATTATTCTGACCTTGTCGTAAAATCATTAACATGGTTCTCTTGATTTTTACCTTTTTACCTCGACCGTTTAAATGTCAATTTAAGATTACACCAATTTAGCATACACAACTTAATGTATAAATAGGTATGACCTATCCGGCGAGCAATATCCCTTCCTACGTCCGGCTATACAAGGATGGGGTGTACACTTTTGGTCCATCCGTCCAATCTTTACACTGTACGTCCGTTCATCTGCCCGTTCCATTTTTAAGTACAAATATGGGCCTTAGTGGCCGCGCGGTTATGATAGTTAGTCTACTATTGATCATGTGCTGTCATAAATAAGCTAGCTGGTTCAACTCTCACTGCAGGAAGGGTGTACTCGACTCCCTCTTAGTTTAGAAGGATTCCAATTTTTCCCACCGCTGGTCGCCAATTAAACCTAGAAGCGATGATAAAGATGAAAACTGCAGAAACCATGTAAACAAACAGACAACCACTAATCCAGAAATCCTCGTACACAACATAATGTAATGTTATTAAACTTTTACAGAACTTTTTTCACATAGTGCCATTGTGACTTGATATTTTACATTTTGATCGGAATTTATTTCCATAGAAAAAAATGTAGACTTTGACATTCTTTGCCATACGGGAACCCCATCTTTTATCTGTAACCACCCTCTGTTGAATGGAAATACGTGAAACTTAATTCAAAAAAATCATTTTCACGTAATGTTATTGTGAAACCCATATTATACATTTTGATCTTAATGATATATGGTGTGAGAAGCCATTATTTAGTATTGCTCACAATTGTTTTAGTTTTAATTGGCAGTGATGCTGTTTTATCTTTTTACCTTTTTCAGCCACTGCCAGTTTTTGGACCTCCTTCACTGTGGTGGGTCTTGCAACATTCGATTACTGTTATCTATTATATTCTATTAAAACTTTATAGCGAGAGCATAAGCTGTCCGAGAACAGTGGTGATCTATACATCATTATCTCATGTGATCGAAATCATGGTAAATATTTTGCAACGTTATTTCAGTAACACGACATATGGTATAATTTTATGGTAATATTTGTCTTCTTAAAAGTAAGTTTTCACGAGTCATTAAAATCTTTAACGTTAAAGTATCGACTGCATTAAAATAAAGAAAACACTTTTTGAATCGAGACCTTAAACGGAGTACATGTTTCCGATTACTTCGGGATATATTTATAATCCGATGTTCTAAAAGCGAAACAACAAAAACAAAACTACTCTTTCGTGCTTTAAATAAGTTGAACTATAGATATCATATCTTAGTATAATATTCGATCGAAGTTTGAATTTAGAACATGCTGCGCTGATTATTGGATATACATATTTACTGACTAGTGGTTTATGATACCCAAACATTTTCATCAAAAACTCAACTTTCTAATACAGTAGTGGAATCGAGAGGTTTGGCATGCCATATAACCTGGTTAACCTACCCTTTCTTTTGAATATGCCTGTACCAAGCCAGGAACATTGCTTTAGTTGCTATATTTTTGTTTGTTAGTTCTATTGTTTACCGGTTTCTCGGACATTGATTTGATGGATTGTCTTTTTTGACAGTTTCCTTGGTGTTGGGTATTTTGTTTTACCTTCATCTAACACAATTGTGTGTATCAAAGAATTGATGTATGAAATTCAAACTCTGTCTTTACCTGTTTACTGCGTTTTTTACATCGTTGTATCCAAAATTATAACCTACTTAGCAAAACGGGGTTTTATGACGTCATTGTTTTGCATGTCGATTTTGTGTCACGGTAATCTTCCCTTATTTTCAGAATTTTTTTCATTTTTTTGTTAATATAAACACATCTCATAAGTGAAATCGTTTGTCTTTATTGTATTTTCTAAAAATAAACTAATTGTTTTTTAAGAGTTGCCGATGAAAATAGGCGTTACTAATTGCCCTTAATCAGGACTGTCAATTACGCGTGTGTATAAAAAAAGTCATTTGCACTAAAGGTGCAGTTATAGATTTCAATATGGTACTTTCTTATACACTATAGTTTGGTATGATATATTTGTAAATATAAGGTCTGTCCATGTTCTGTTACATGCGAAATGGCAATAATCTATTTCTAATTATTATATATTAATTATTATATATTGTTTAGAAATAAAAGACATCATATAATAATAATAATTAACCTGGTTTCTGGCCAAATTCAGTTAGTTTCTCGATATCTTATCGAAAGTATGAAATGGGTCCTGCCACATTAGAACTATAAACAATCTGTTATATTTTCAATATATTTATTTGATGGAAATCCTTATAAGGGAGCATGGAAAACAAATTTTCTTTTGCACATCAGGTTTAAAGTCGACCCTTGAATGTTGAACCCAAAGTTAAAAATACGCAAAAGAGTAAAGAATAGGAAATTCGAAATACCGAAATATTAAATATTAAAATCAATATTACTACCAATAGCGCACATTGTGTTGTAGCAAAAATCGTGACAGAAAAAAAGGGAAACAAACAAAAACACCAACAAATTGAAAAACTAAAACAATGCCGATAATATACACTCCCGCTTCGCAGGGTCACAAATGGCATCAGAGCCCATGCTTAGATATGGAAAACCTCAAATATCAATGATAAAATCTGTGCAAAATAGCACTCTGTGAAAGTTTAATTAAATTCCATTAACTCATCATGTTAACGTATTATAGATCGGACTTCCTTGTCCAACCTGCAATATTGTCGAACCAATTTTCGAAATGTTATTTGAATATTATCTCTGTCATCAATTTAAAATTATAGAAGCATGGCTTAAATCTAAGCTTGGATCTATTACGAGGATCATTTCCATTTCTCATTAGGAACTCAGCATTTAGTCTATATTGTCTGTTAAATAAATCAGCAGATGAAATTTTTTGAATAAGAGGATTAGTACATTTTAATGAACGTAACTCTGTTTGAGCCTTACACAAGATTGCACAGATTATGAAAACTCATCTAAACACTACCTGTTGTTTTCGTTAGCTACATTATCATGTTTCTAAGGATTAGGGCCAACTCGTCCATTCCTCACGACTGTCCATTACTTTAGTTTAACACGTCATTAAGCGTTTGTTAATTCATACCAGTACCGACGCTTTCATGGATATTAAACGGTACAAATGCTGAACAATTTTTTCCATACCAACGCGATCACCTCAGACCAAGATTGAAGAACAACTGATGGAATGAAAGCTCTGATTTGCCAAAATACATGCAGATTATGTAAATCAATGACAATATTTTTTTGAAAACGAAATTTTTTGTATAATGTAACATCGACATAAACGATTGAAATTAAGCAAATTATCATGAAATATATCAAAGTTTTAACATTTACAATCAGACGCGAATTTTTTTTTACTCAAGTTTCATCAGTGGTGCCCAAGCCTAATGTTTGGTGTGAAAACTGTCGTGGGTTATGAGGATAACTAAGAGCATGCTACATTTCTGCTCGGGCGTTAAACACCATTAATCAATCAATCATTATTTAACTTTTCAAATATCTAAAGTGTCATTATTAACTATATTTTCAGAACTTCTCTGGGATGCAATTAGACACAATAAATCTGAGAAACGTTACAGTTACAGCAAGGAATACTTCAGCAGAGTTACCCATTTCTCGCCTGAATTTCATTCTATTTGAAGCAGTTTATTTGCCTTCGTTTATTTACATATGTGTTATGCTCATCGTTGGAATTCCTGGCAATGCTTTAGTGTGTTATATTTATCAGTTCAAAATACGAAACAAACAGCTATCATCTAATATTTTTATTCTAGCGTTGTCTTGGTTTGACCTAATTAACTGTATAATATCACTTCCGACAGAACTTAAGATAACACTAGACCCAGTTCAATTTGATGCACCGCTTCTTTGTAAGATTTCACGTTTTATAACATTTTTCTGTAACAATGCATCATCGGTTATTTTATTAGCTATCGCAGTTGACAGACTGGTGGCATTTTTATCAGGTCCTGTTAGACGTCGACTCAAACAAAACATGGCAAAGATAATTGTTGTGGTAGCCATTTGCATTTCAGCAAGTCTTAGTTGGCCAATGTTATTATTTTTTGGAACATACAATTTTGAACTTAAAAATGGAATTGTGTTAAAATCCTGTCGAATTACCAATGATTATGTAAAAAGTAAAGCCGTGGAAATATTTACCATTGTGCTGCTATCACTAAATCTAGTTTTTGATTTTGCATTTTTCGTTATTTACTCAATAATTGGAAAAAGAATATGTAAGGAGTTAAAATTTACAAATCCACAGCAAGGAAACAGTAGCAATTGCTATTCAGCTAAAGTAGAATTAGGACGAATAAACGGCGTAGCATCTGACGAATTATTTATAGAAAATGATGATTTATCAGATAGCAGATCATCAAGTACTTCTAGAATAGCAGTTAAGAAAAACAATACAATCGACACATTGTTGTTGTCTAACCAAGATTTATTACACGTTAGTGAAATGGATCCATCTGAAAATGGCACACGTGTAGGCGATTCACCTACTGGTTTAAGTAGTGATGTCAACACAGAAATTTTGCAGTCGACTGGTACATTTCTAAATGTTAAGTCTAGTCAAAGGAAATGTCGACTTGGTCGCTGGCCTACGTCTACCTCCTCCGAATGTAAGATATTCAATCGAAGAACGACAGCATGCAAAACTTCATTTATGTTATTTTTAGTAACAGTGGCCTATGTTTTGTCGTTTGTGCCATATTGCGTGCTAGTTGTGCTGGCACATACTTCAAAAGCTTCCGTCTATGAGGATATGAATCAAACAGAAAAGGCATTTTTTCAACTTTTCCTAAGATCTTACGTGCTAAGTAGTGCAATAAATCCAATAATTTACAGTTTAGTAAACAAGAGTTTTAGGGACAAGTGCAAAGTTGTTATTTCCGGATTACTGTTGCAAAGATTTAGACGAAATCTGACAAATCTGTAACAGGGTGGTTTCATTAATAACTAACCAATCTAAGGTTCGAAGTTTTATTACTCGTTAGAATAATAGACTCTGAAATTACAATAAAATACAATCAGATTTAACAATATCATTATCACAGACAATATTAACATAATGTATAATGTACTTTATATATAAATAGCGACATGTATAAATCGAACACACCAATATCAACTATATGCGTTTTAAATTGAAATCTTGCTCAGTGTACCTTAATTGTAATAAAGCAATAATATTAAAACCAATCTTCGTGTTTCATTGTTAAAACACTAATGAAACTTTTCTGTATTTTAACTATAACGCTTTGTGCTGTCATTACTTAAATAATCTTTTAAAATTGCACAAAAAACAGGGGAGATAATCATAATGAACTTTACATGATCTCCCGAACAAAACTGAATAGATAATATAAAAATATAACAAAATAAAAATAAGGGCTTACCACTTGTGGAGTGAGTCCACGAGTAAAATAATATTGGAACTCTTTAGCACAGGAATGCGTACAAGATCCTGCAACCAAAATGCCCATAATAAATATATATGTCATATAGTACAAGTGCGACAATAACTTGTTTACTTGTTCACTCAATTATACAATGTAATGCATTCAATTATACAATGCAATGCATACTTAAGTATGGAAAACGTTATTTTCGTAGATTACAAGTTATAATAATCAAGTAACGATCAACATACATGTATTATATTATGAAAAATACAATTTACGCAGTATTTCAAAATTACAAACTATCCGCTTTAACATATCAGCTTCCTCTCGATAATTTCATTCACAATGTTATAAAACATATTCATGCAAGAGGATAATAACATTTTGCTTAGAAAAAGAACGTTTCACCAAAATTGTTATTTTACATTAGATATGTTAAAAAAAGTAAAACTTACAGAAACTGTCCGTTGTCCAAGTGGAAACAGTCAAAATCATATTCTTTCAAATGTGTCTAAAGTGTAAATGTATTTCAGCTAAGACATCAAAGTTGTTCAGAGCATTATTAACTACGTCTAAGCTCGACAATGGCTATTTTCCGTCTCCCGTGGTAAGAACAAAGAGATCACAAAAAGAGCGCCAAATAAACCGTGACCAATCAAAATACAATAAAGAGAAATCCTTTGTTCAATTAAAAATAACTCTTCCAATTCAAAAATATAACCGCTTCAAAGTAGTTTTTGAAAATAATTTTATTGACTCTTAATTTTAGCACATTTTTACATAAATTTCAAACATTATTAGAAAATCAAATAACTGTAAAAAAAATGACTCTGCTACATCCTCCCCTCCGTTGAAAAAAATGACTTCCACGTCATTCAGTCTTCTTCCCCCTCAACAAGAATGGCGTCCTCGACATGAAAATTACTGATCAGGAGTTCTTCATGATTTCTAGAATGGTCCTAGATAGAGCAAACTCCAGACCTTCGAATCGACCTTTGGCTGCTTGTTCCTCTAACCAGTTTAACTTCTGTCGCCATTCGGGAATTACACATGCTTGTTTGGATGTAGTCACATAATCCCGAAGATACGCAGGTGGTCGGCGTTCTCTCTGTGGTCTTGTAACTGGCGTATCTGATAAAGGTCGAGGTGGTGTTGGCAAAATTCTTCTCCTTCTCTGTCTTGTTTGTTGAGATGTTGGTGAAACTGTGGGATCATCTGCCGCTTCTCTTTGTGACGCGTTCGAGAGCACACTACCAGTACCATCTGTAACTGCTGAAGTGTCGTCTTCAGTCTCTGGGCCAGTTGCTTCAACGTTCACAACGTCACTTACAGGGGTTAGTTCTCCAGCATCATTCTCAACTGAAGGAAGAGCGTCCTCTCCTAAACCATAGCCCTGTCCTCCCTCAGCGCCAGCATGGTCGTCACCAGTAACGATGAGGGTCCCTTGTGCCTGATCCACTTCCACCTCTGTAGCATCATCCTCAATGTTGCTATGTGGGGTCCTAACTGGCACATATACAAAATAATCCTGCTCCGATTCCTCGTCTGAACCTGTGTCATCATCCTGGTTGATACTGTCAGACTTCGTCGGGGTTCTCCTTGCAGGCTGTTTTGGTTCAGTCCTGACTACAGGGGCAGGAATTTTCTTCTTTTCCACATCTCTTCTCGGCAGACAGTCAATGGGGAGAAGAAGGTTCCTATGCAGCGTCCTCTTCTTCCCCTCTCCATTCTCTTTCTGAACCACATACACTGGGATGTCACTGTTAGGCTGCTTAACAACCAAGTATGGGTCCTCCTCCCACTTATCAGCTAACTTGTGCTTCCCGTCGAAGGCTACTATCTTCACGAGTACTCTATCGCCGGGTTGCAAAATGGCTCCTCTTACTTTCTTATCATAACCAGATTTCTGTTTGTCTTGAGCTGTTCGTGCTGCTCTTGATGCCAAGTCGTAAGCCTTCTGAAGTCGTTCCTTCATATTCTCTACGTACTTTGTGGTAGGTTGCTTCTTGATATCTGTCTCCAAACCAAAAGCGATGTCTGCTGGTAATCTGGGATGTCTACCAAACATCAAGAAGTACGGAGAATAACCTGTTGTCGTCTGGCGAGTACAGTTGTAAGCATGGACGAGTCTAGCAATGTGCGACTTCCAGTCCTTTTTCTGTGTTGTCTCCAAGGTCCCTAGCATATCCAATAGCGTTCTGTTGAAACGTTCTGGCATGCCATTACCCATAGGGTGATACGGAGTGGTCCTTGACTTCTCCATTCCGGTAATGTGGCACAACTCTTTTATGATGTTAGATCCGAAGTTCGCTCCCTGGTCAGAATGGATCCTCTGTGGTAAACCATAGTTGACAACAAAGTGGTTAAAGAAGGCTTCTGCTGTTGTCCTTGCAGTTTGGTTCTTCGTTGGAACAGCTAATGCATATCTAGTGAAATGGTCCGTTATCACTAGGATATTTTCGTAGCCACCTTTTGATCTTTCAAGTGTTAAGTAGTCCATACATACTAATTCCAACGGTTGTGATGTTTCTATGTTGAAAAGTGGTGCTTTCTCTGCTGGTTTCTTGCGTCGAATGCATCTATTGCACTGGCTTATCCATTGTTCGACATCTCTGGTCATGCCATACCACACAAAGCGATCTCGGATGAGTGATAGTGTCTTGTCTCGGCCCTGGTGTCCCATGTCATCATGAAGGGAATTCAAAACAGTAGACACGCAAGATTCTGGAAGGACAAGCTGGTTTACTGGTTCCTGGTCGATGGTGATCTGCCTGTAGAGTATTCCATTTATTAACTTGAACTTCTCATAGTTGGTAATAAACCAGGTGTTCTGTGGAGATTTTTCAAGGTCATATCGACCTTGAATGCTGTTCTTTCTTTATGAGTTTCCTCTAGCTCCACCTGATGATATCCACTCTTCATATCGAGTACGGTAAAGAAGCTATTTCCTCCTAAGGCATCTAAGATTTCCTCACTCCTGGGTAAAGCGTAGGAGTCTTTAATAGTCTTGCTGTTCAAGGATCTGTAGTCAATACACATCCGAAGTTTCCCATCTTTCTTGCGGCACAGTACAACGTTCGATGACCATGGAGAGTGCGAACGACGTATAATTCCAGCAGTAAGTAACTGTTGAAGATGGCTGCGAACTTCTTCAAACATGGATGGAGGAATACGTCGGTGTCTCTGTTTAAATGGCACATCATCTGTTAAGTCAATCCTATGACGCACAGCATCAGTATGTCCAATATCTGTGTCGGATGTGCTGAATACATCTTTAAACTGTCGTAGCAACTGTTTTCCTTTCTCCAGTTGTTCATCTGTAAGGGATTCAGATGGCAGGTTGACTTCATCTAATACATCATGGATGCATTCATCTGTAGCGTCAATATCAGTAATAGCAACCGGTTGAAGTTCACATAGGATGGCATTAGGTGAAACGGCAACAGTTCTAGTAGTAACATTACTGATGTGTACTGGTATCAATCTGTTGTTTCTGTAATGATATGACACAAGGGAAGGTGCAACATCGAGATCCGATGGTATAGATGCTCTTTCGGTTGGCTGTAACATTCCACAGACAGGATGATATGGCATCTCATGATCCATGTAGCCTTGTATGACAACATCTCTGTTTGGTGGTATATGAAATGTCTTGCCTTCTGCACACTTAATTATTGCCAGTCTGTTGTCTCGTCTCTTGAGTTCCTTTTCTCTCAGTAACAGGCATCTGAAAGTCATGTACCAGGGTGTAAAGAGATCTGCATCCTGAAGAAATCTTGTACCAAAACGCTGTTTCAAGTCATCCATGGCGTTTCTCAGGACGTTAGTTCCAAGGAGCAGTGGTACACTTCTGTTGTAAGTACTATCAGGTACGATAAGTAGTACACAAAGTTGTGTGGTATCAGATGTTGCAGTACCAGGTAACTGTAGTTCAGCTGTGATGTATCCACTGTATGGCATTTCCTGTCCATCAGCACATTCAACATGAAGGATCCGGTCTAGAGTTTGAATATCATGGTCAGCAAGATACTGTCGATGAAAGGATTCACTAACTGTACTGACTGTAGAACCGGTGTCTAGTAGTGCTGAAACTGTAATACCATTTATCTTCACAGTCACCTCATTTGGGCTGCCACAAAGTCCAAGTGTGTCTCTGGATTGATATTGTTGTTGGTAGGCATAAGTCCTGTCTTCCATATTCATCTGTTGAAAAGTATAGGCCTGCCTGGAGTGATCCAATCTCACCCGACATCCGATGGCAATATGTCCAGGACGTCCACAGCGATAGCATATAATGGGCTGCTTACTATGTGTTGATGAAATAGGAGTCGGAGCAGGTAAAGTGTCCTGTTCAGCTGTCGTCGACTCATACCAGTATGGTTTTAATTTACGTCTCCTGTGTCGTCTGCGCTTCTTATATGAAGTAGTTTGCTGATCCATCAATGGAGTGTCAAAAGTGCAAGTATCCATTGTGAAAGATAGCTGAAAGATACAAAAACATGCCTAGTACAAAAATTTAACTCACCTTTGGGGTTTTGTTGTCTGGAAGGCACTACAAGAAAAGTAAAAGGCCTACAAAAGAAACAAATATCTGCAAAAAATAGGTATCTGCTGGTTCTATAATGAAAAGGGATATGTTAGCTAATAATTAAGACATAACGTTTTGTAAATTTTTATTTCAAATATACTTAAATGATAGACTTATATAATGTGTTATGTAATAAGCCTGAGTACAAATGTCCTTCAGGAATAAAAAAATATCTCAGATTTTAGTATAAACTAAAGCATGCTAAATCAAGTATCAGCTCATATAAAAAACAAATTAAGTCCAATTAATCTGTCATGCACAATCAAATCAACAATGCAGTAATGAATAAATATAATGCACAATGTACAACTAAATGTCCAATGTACTAAGAATACATGTAAGTACCTAATATACCAGTAAGTAAAGTAAGTATGTAAGGCTTAATGTGAAATCTATCGTCAAATCTAATGGCTAGTAGCCATGTTATCTAAGTCCAGTTTGTGAAAAAAATTATTTAAAAAAAATGTAATAATTTCCTTTTAAAAAAATATAATAAGTTGCAAAGAACAAGTCAACTAGATACAAAGCAAGCAGATAGAGCAGCAATACAAGCAAACAAGAACCTCTCACTGCAGTCAAAGGACGAAGGAATAGTAAACAACAGATGACAGCAATAGGTAACTAGATACCAGAGACTGAATACTATTACCTCCCTTGAATACAAAAAAAAACGAAACAACTACGTCAACCAAGACTACTCAAAAAGTCCTACGGTATTCTCAGTCAAATAAGTCAAGTCTGGTTACTTATACGTGCAACAAAGAATGTTATATGAGTATTAATAAGTGTAAGTCACAACACCACTTTCTTACTTATCAGACTCTAACTGATGATTTACAAAGTACTATATCTCTATACTATAAACTAAGTATACCATATATATGTACAAAAACTATAAGTACTATCACACCTAATAACAAAATCTTGACTTATACCACACAAAAAAAATAAAGTTTGTACACTGTATTATACTACTCTAAGACAATTATATTCTCCAATCTACTGTGTATTCAAATGTAAACACAAACTATAATGTGTACTCAAAATGTAAACAACACAAAGACATTATGATCCATAAAAATCAAAATACAACTGCAATGTTAATTAAAAAAAATAATAAAGGTATCTTGAAAATATTATACACAAATATACCTCTATATAATTTACTGTACTGATCACGAAATGAAAACTAAGTTTTGATTTCTGTTAAATGACGTGAATATGAAGATGCAAAAAAAATAATAAAGTAAACAAAAAAATATATTTACTATTTAAGTAAACAATAAGGTACCTACAATAAGTAATCAGTGCAACAAATCAGTCTATCAAGCACAACTATCAAGTTACTGGACAAAAAAATTAATCAAAATAGGACTGCAAATATTTAAAAAAAATTATAAGTGTATTAAGTAAATAAACTTCCTACCTCATTCGTTGATCAGTACTAAATCCATATCAGAATTATATACAAACACACAAAATAAAATAACACACACCATAATAAAGTTTGATTTTCAAATAACGAAAACCAAAACAAAAGTCTAAGTTACAAAAGTAACTACCGGAACACAATCTTCTAAGACGGAAACGACAAGTCAAGATGTAAACAAATCCACGTGGACGATGTAAACAATAACATGTAAGTTCATTCATGCGCATAATCTCCATATGGTAAACATCTCATATGTACACTTCGGTCGACCCCGGATATCTCCGTTGCCATGGTTCCATCATAAACTACGTGGGCGCCATTTGTAACAGGGTGGTTTCATTAATAACTAACCAATCTAAGGTTCGAAGTTTTATTACTCGTTAGAATAATAGACTCTGAAATTACAATAAAATACAATCAGATTTAACAATATCATTATCACAGACAATATTAACATAATGTATAATGTACTTTATATATAAATAGCGACATGTATAAATCGAACACACCAATATCAACTATATGCGTTTTAAATTGAAATCTTGCTCAGTGTACCTTAATTGTAATAAAGCAATAATATTAAAACCAATCTTCGTGTTTCATTGTTAAAACACTAATGAAACTTTTCTGTATTTTAACTATAACGCTTTGTGCTGTCATTACTTAAATAATCTTTTAAAATTGCACAAAAAACAGGGGAGATAATCATAATGAACTTTACATGATCTCCCGAACAAAACTGAATAGATAATATAAAAATATAACAAAATAAAAATAAGGGCTTACCACTTGTGGAGTGAGTCCACGAGTAAAATAATATTGGAACTCTTTAGCACAGGAATGCGTACAAGATCCTGCAACCAAAATGCCCATAATAAATATATATGTCATATAGTACAAGTGCGACAATAACTTGTTTACTTGTTCACTCAATTATACAATGTAATGCATTCAATTATACAATGCAATGCATACTTAAGTATGGAAAACGTTATTTTCGTAGATTACAAGTTATAATAATCAAGTAACGATCAACATACATGTATTATATTATGAAAAATACAATTTACGCAGTATTTCAAAATTACAAACTATCCGCTTTAACATATCAGCTTCCTCTCGATAATTTCATTCACAATGTTATAAAACATATTCATGCAAGAGGATAATAACATTTTGCTTAGAAAAAGAACGTTTCACCAAAATTGTTATTTTACATTAGATATGTTAAAAAAAGTAAAACTTACAGAAACTGTCCGTTGTCCAAGTGGAAACAGTCAAAATCATATTCTTTCAAATGTGTCTAAAGTGTAAATGTATTTCAGCTAAGATATCAAAGTTGTTCAGAGCATTATTAACTACGTCTAAGCTCGACAATGGCTATTTTCCGTCTCCCGTGGTAAGAACAAAGAGATCACAAAAAGAGCGCCAAATAAACCGTGACCAATCAAAATACAATAAAGAGAAATCCTTTGTTCAATTAAAAATAACTCTTCCAATTCAAAAATATAACCGCTTCAAAGTAGTTTTTGAAAATAATTTTATTGACTCTTAATTTTAGCACATTTTTACATAAATTTCAAACATTATTAGAAAATCAAATAACTGTAAAAAAAATGACTCTGCTACAAATCTATAACTCAACCATCTTTTATTTTACCTAACAGCATTTGAAGAAATAAATTTTACTATCATATTATAGGAATTTTCCTTATTTATAAATACAGTTTTTTTCCTTCTTGTTAAGTAGATATAGTTGTTTTGTGCCATAATTTTCACCGGAGTCTTAAATGAAACAATATATATAGTCAAAGTCAGCGTCGGTCCCTCCGGGGGAACGCATATATTTTGCCTGTTTTTGTATTCATTGCTTTATATTTGTTACCAAAAAGCGTCAAAATGAACTTACAAGCTAATCCAATCTTTCTTTTAGTAAATGTTATGTTCATTACTACTTAAATCGGATTTTTCTGACCTCAACGGAGATTTCCCATTGTCAATTTCGCCATGTTTTGCCTCCAAGCAACAGTGGGGAGAAACTTGTTTACAAATTGTCGGCAGTTTCCGTATCATTTGTCAACCAATCAGAATTGAGTTCCGTTTGCCGATTACGCAATTTCGCGCCATATTGATGACACACCTTCTTTCCAAACGATTGAGAAAAATATTCTAGCAAATTATGCACATTCTTGGCAGTTCTGACGTGAGTATGTAATTTTAAGTTAATTATTTAATTTTTCCTATTGCAGAACAGTTGTCAACTGTCTTTAAATGTCAACAAACAAAGTAGTTAGTAGTAAACCACAGCCACGGCAGACAACGTCTAAGATTAAGAACTAGACCCGCGTGGTTATTATTTTTTTGTTTACAATCTAAGTATGACTTTTAGTTGATAAATTAAGGAAATACAGACTCATTTCATTGTTTATATTCAGTGCCGTAGATAGGGTCTGAATGATGATTGTGACATATTGGAAACAGTTCGGTAAAGTGGCTTTTTTTTTGGGGGGGGGGGGGGGTGGGAATCCGGGTCGTTCACAATAGCGGTGCAAGTCAAATCGGCATCTACAAAAAAAAGACAATTTGGCACCCATATTACTAGTCAATTCGGCACCTCGGAATAGTCAAAACGTCACCTGGGGTGCATTTCTTCTACCTGAATATGAAAAATGTTTCAGTACAATGTTTCAAAAACAGAAACATGTTTCGGTTATTTAAAAAAACAACATTTAAGAAACTAGCATGTTTCAGTTTCTATCAAAACAGTAACAAAATGGCTTGTAAATCGGTTTCAGTTTGAAACATCAATCCCTAATGTTTTTTAAATGTTTGGATATCATGTTTCTGTTACAAGTAAAACAAAAACTGTGAAACATGAAAATGATTCAGAATCACGTTTCAGATTTGGGTAAAATAAATGCACCCCTGTTAAATTATTTAGTACTTCTTACAATGAAATAGTACCTTACCTGTTTGCCTGGGTTCGTTCGCTCTCTTTCCGTTATATAATTTTAACCACTGTTTTGTTTTGTTTATTTTTATTAATATTTTTAAATAGGCCTTTTGCCCTTTGTTTGAAATAGATTAAATACATGACATAAATGTACTGTAAAAATGATATTTGACTACTGTTTTTTATTTTTTTCTAAGCTAATAATTTCCATTTTTTTAATGTTCATAAATTAATTATTACACTTAAGACTAATTGCTTTTATAAATTTATCAGTCCAAACTAATCATTTTATTAACGATCAAAAATAAAACTTAGCGATTGTATAATTAATGTAAAAATTGCTAATCAGCACAGGCAGAGAGACAGAAATTTATGTTAAGTCAGATGTAGTATAAAATTACAAACATATCTCTGTGGAGCTTTTATGCCAACAATACATATCAAATCCACATACTCTAATTGGTATCAGGGGCCTCGGTGGCCGAGTGGTCAAGGTAGTTCGTCTACTATTGATCACGTGGTCTGTCAACACTGAGATTGCGGGTTCGATTCTCACTGCAGGCAGGGTGTACTCGACTCCAATCTTAATTGACAAGGATTGCCAGTTTTCCTACCGCAGGTCGGGGGTTCTCTCCGGGTACTCCGGCTTCCCCCAATAAAAACTGGACGCCATGAAATAGCTGAAAAATTGCTGAAAGTGGCGTTAAAACACCATTCAAACAAACAAATAATTGTTATCATGACTTTTATAACTATAACTATAATTAGGGGGAACTGACATGCTATACAGGGGCAAGGCGAACTGACCCATTACTGGGCCCCAGTCTGAGTGGAGGCGGCAGTATTAACCCAGTATTAGCCTTACTTTTAATGCACTAGGAAGAAGCTCCAGAAACATACATGTTATACTGTTTAAAAGTTCTAGTTTCCTCCATTGCTGAACAAAATTTGTGTTACCTTTTTTGTTCATTGCTTAGTTTCTTTGTGTTATTTTATTTATTTATTTGGGGTAGTCGAGGTCAATTATGAAAGGAATGGTATTTGTATAAAATACATACAAGCATGTACATTACTTGAGCAAATAATTAAATGTAGACAAAATTTATCATTTAATTAATGAAACCCTATGAGCAGGTATAAACAGTACTTTTGGAAAAGGGGTGCCTTTCTTAAACCTGAAAATAAGTTTATCTAGCAGATTGGGACCCTGAAACTCAGTAAAAACTGTTCATTTTTATATGCCCATCTATATGTCATCCACATGTCACACTGTATCGTGTCACTGCGGACAAGGTGTACTTGGCTTACAATCTTAATTGACCATGATGTACAGTTTCCCAATGAAGGTCTGGGTTTTCTCTAGGTACTCCATCTTCCTCCCCCAATAAAAACTGCATGCCATGAAATAGCGGAAAAATTGCTGAAAGTGGTGTTAAACACCATTCAAACAAACTCTGGGTTTGTTTTATACTAGTACTTTTTAGTAAATATGTGAATTTCCACTAAGGATAATGAGAGTTTGTTCTTGAAACATTTTTACCAATTTTCTTGAAAGTTTAGCGAATTGTTAATTTTTTTAGATTTAAGCTTCATTTCATTTTTTATACCCTACCACACAAAGTGGTGAGTTACTATGTTATACACTCCATATGGATGTGCGTGTCTGCAACCTTACTTCAGTACTGACAGGCACGTGATCAATAGTATTACTACTTTACAATGCAACCATTTGTCACCTTAACTGGCAGTAAATTTCATGAACTGAAATCAATTTGCCATTTAAGCTTGTGGACTGCTAAAGTATTCAGTATCCAATGAAGGCCCAATTTACTGCTCACACTTTTACTTGACTATAAGTACTAGTAACAATCTCAGGTTTTGTCTAGACATGCACATGATATTTAAATTAAAAATACTCCTTTAATCATAGACCAGAAAGAGTTAGCTGAATTATCAAGTTGTGTTTCATCAGTCAACTTGGAAATTTCTGGCATATACAATTTTGTATAAATTTCAAAAATAACCATGTAAATTTGTATAATTAAAATAAAGCATGATGCATTTAAATCAGTCATGTAATATTATATAAATATGTAAACATGATTGCAAAATAAAAATAAAACATTTTGTATCAGAAAAAAACATGATTGTAGTATGTATAAATTATAATTAACAGAATGTTTTTTACATGATTGCAGATATACATTATTGGAGTTTCTGGATGGATGATGATTCATGGTTTTTCTGATTACTGCTGGTCACTGGTGCATTTACTGCTGGTTACTGTTGCATTGGGTACAACTACTACAGAGTGAATCAACTACTTGTTCTACTGGAGATGACCGCTGTATGTGTCCCATCAGTGATGTCTTGGGAATTCCTAAGAGAAAAAGTGTGAAATACTGAATAACTTAAAACAAATTTTGTGACTGGTCTATTTCATGGCTTGATCTGTCAATGGGAGGACATTCTTGTTGTGTTGAAATAAGCATTTATCTTGTACATGAGTTATTTTTATTAAATTGATTTTATTAGTTTTTTTTTTAAGAGAGCAACAGATAATATTTATTAACTACATGTATGACAGACCTAACACTTCTGTATGGTTAATACACAAACATTCTATTAAACATGTATTTCAAGAGGCTTTAAATTGTTTAGCGCTTTTTATTAATTTTTCAGCTATTCATGTACTGTGGCGTTTTTTTAATTGCGTAAAGGCAGCTGGTGAAAACCCAACACCTAAGCCAAGGTATGAAAACTGACAATCCATGATGCCATTATGTATGTGTGTGTATCTGTCATTTTCTATTCAGGGTACCCATCTCTTATCCACAACTCCACTATCAACACTGAATGGAATATGATGAATCGTAGCGCCATTGTGCAACTAATAGCTAACATTTTGATTGAAATGATATTTGGGGTTTTCGATAGGTAGCATGGATTTTGACTTTGGTTTAGTACTTGTTTTAAGTAATATACTCCTCCTACAGTTTTCAGTCCAGATCTCTTTACGGTAACAAACAATTGGACATTTATTGAACTTGTGCATCTTACTATAATGGAATTAGTTCTTATTTGTGGAAATAAAATACAATATTGCACCGGTATATATACAACGAATCGTCCCCTTCCCATCAACATGAAGCGAATCCCTGATTTGGGAGGATGTTTTTGTACATGTTAGTTTTTTACTGTAACTTTCACAAGTATATAGGTGTTTCTTTGTTGATAAGTTATGGCAACAAGAGATGTGGTCTATTGATGATTATTGTTTGCTTATCGTTCAGGTATATTCAGGACAGAAATATGGTCTATAAAAAAGAATGTGTTTACCGAAAATAATGTGCACGATAAAAAATTATAAAAAAATTGTGTACATTTGGGCCTCTGAGGCCAAGTGGTAAAGGTAGTTAATTTACTATTGATTACGTGGTCTGTCAACACTGATTGAGAGTTTGATTCTCACTGAAGGGTGCACTCGACTCTAGTTTTTAATTGACAAGGGCTGAAGGCTTGCCAGTTTTCCTACCGCTGGTCGGGGTTTTCTCTAGGTACTCTGGCATCCTCCCCAATAAAAACTGGACGCTATGATATATCTAAAAGTGGCTTTAAACACCATTTAAACAAACAACATGTTAAAGTTTGCACATACAGCTCAAAATACCGTCTCTTCCAAATTTATTGCAATTCAGTAAAGGAGGGGCCAGGAACTTGGAGTGTTGAGGTACTTAATCCATCGTACAACTAATCGAGAAAGGGTTTTAATTTCCAATAAAGTGAGGTTCACATCCCATGGCTATAAGTTTGAATATTTCTTACTGATGGACTGTAAAAAAGGTTTTCCCCCCGAGGTTCGTATGCCCGCTACGGTCTGCGTACAGGCTTCCGTATTACATTGTATAACCAGACATCCCCCTAGAAACAAGGGACATTTACAGGTTGACCATTGGGAATCGTCCCAGCAATTGTTTTATCACTATATTTGATTCGAGCTTACTAATTTTTTTAATTCTACCAAACAATAATAAGTGTTTTTTTGTGGCTCAACATTCTACGAGAATTGAACAGAATAATAAATAAAAAATCCTTCGTAGAATTAATTCGAATGTATAAAAAATCGAAAAAGAGGCTAACTTTAGTTGTTCTGTTTATGAGGTGCATGCTTATCAGTCTGAGGGTCAGGAGGACATTTTTCGGGACGCCTGGATTGGGCATTTCTCTGAACGGGAATTTGAGATTTTGTTAACATTTAACCGGGAATTCTGTATCAAAACGTAAGCGAGATCACGGAAAGAGCACATTTTGCGCAGGAAATTCGGGATATAAAGTTACTGGAATTAATTTTTATTGTTTAATAAATGACGAACCTTATTTGAGCACAAAATAAAATTTTATTCATGTTCCCAGCTCACTGGTAGGGGAACAGCAAACAGACATATTTATAAGTATGGCCTTATGTGTCATTTTATCTTATCCAATTACAATGCTGAACTTGTTGTTTGTTGTTAATAATAAAATAGTGTGAAAATTATGTCAAATTAGCAACTTAAGGTTGATATACTTTTCATATTAACATGTCGGGAAGTTTTTTCTTAACATTATGAATTTCTCGGGAATTTAGGAAAATGACATTTTATGACCAGGAATTCCGGATGTTCTAATTTTTGGATCGGGAATTCGGGATGATGACCCCTCCTCCCCTCCCTCCAGTCTGTATTTCTTCATTTATAAAGACGGGCATGCTTACCAATCTGTACTATGGGCATATACTCAAATTTAGGAAATTTCCCTTCATTCAGCGGTTTAAACGAATTGTACTGTTGAAATATCTTGCTTTTATTTATAAAAAACAAATTATTTCTTAATAATAAATAAACAGGTGTTTCAACTTAATTACCGGCAGTTAAAGGACATGTTCATTGCCGAAATTCTGTATGTAGTACTTTATAATCATATAGATGGTAAATTGTTCCATCATAATAGTAGTATTTACACGCATTATGTTTATGTAAATTCTGTATGACAAAACAGGATTTTACAGAAACTGTGATGTAAAGAGTTTGTTTTTAACAACGGGGAAAATGTGGGTAAAAAGCTATAAAAGGATTACATAATTGTTTTTAGTCTCATTTATAAATAACTGCAATTCTAATTTTTTCTAGGCAATTTATCATGTTTATTACACGAATTTGTGGCAAAACCAATTGAAATCGTAATCAATTTTACAAGAAGTAATTATTTTTTATTAATTAAGAATATACTTACCACTTCAATACTTATACCTCCATTTCTTCAACAGCTGTTTCTAGCGTCTTTTTTGTACGAGTTACTTCCCGTTATTGCACTACATCATTGACCGCGTGAACTTTGGTGACGTAAACAGAGGCTCCTTGACGAGTTTCCGCTGGTAAACAATGGCTGACCGCTCAATGTTAATTTTCCGTAGACACGTACAAAAACCGTCACATGGCGTACAAAGGAAGACAATCATACCAAACCGATTGTGTGAATCATCTTGTAAATTGCAATAACACATCTTCACATCAAAATGTAAGCAAATTTATGCATATTTATTTTAAAATCGCGATTTTCTGAACTCCAAAAAGTTGTGACCATGACTATAGATCTAAAGTATTTAAACAAATTAATAATGGCAGTCAAAACTTAAATTCTAGTTTAGTTATCTATTGGTAGGTCTTTACGTAGAACGCAGTTGTTCGATATCCTGTACGTTGTTGAACCCTTTTATTGAACGTGAAAGTTACTGAGACTTGAATGAAGGTAATAACAAAATACCGAACACAATGAAAACTGTCAAAAAAGACAATATCCAAATCAGTCAAACCGGCAAACTCCAGAACCAACAACCAAAAATATATTAACTACAGCAATGGTCTTGACTTGGTACAGGCATTTGAAAAAAAATGGTGGGTTAAACCATGTTTAATGGCATGCCAAACCTCGCTCCCATTACTGTAGTATGTGAGTTGATTTTGATTAAAATGGATGTGTAGCATATACCTCTAGTCAGTAATAGGTGTATCTACCAATCATCGTAGTACACGCACTGTACATTAAATTTAACAATTGGTAAAACTATCATCAACCATATCTTCAAACGAGATGAAATATATTCGACAAGGAAATCTATACTAAAACTTATTAAAGGAGCGAAAGTGCTTAAGGTCCACATTCTATAACAGTTTAAATTAAGGTTATAATATTTGACTTGTCATTCGAAGACAATCAGTGTAATACTTGTTTAATGCCTTTTAAAAATGGTTGGAGAGACTTTTGTCAATTATAAGTCTGTCCAGATTTTTTGACTATAACAAACAATAGTTCCAGAAATGGATATAAAAAGAGATCAGAATACCTCTTCCCCAAACTTCCCTGGAACAATAAACTTAAATAACACCACTAATAGCAATGGAAATGGGACATATAACAGATATAATGAGAACACTATTGCTGATGTTTGATTAGTGTTTAAGGTATCCGGACCATAATTGATCACGTGATCAGATTTGCTGTCCCGGATGTCTATTGTTTTTCAATGGAGCAGAGCTCGGTAATCTTCGGCAAACATCGGAAATACTATTTGAGTAACTAATTTTTTTGCTCCAAAATGTTAACATTGACTCAAAGTAGCACAATATATTTAATTTGCATCATTAATTAGCAATATATTGATTTAATAAAGCCGCATTTCTTAGTTGAAAAATAAAATTAAACCGTAATTTCAATTATGGGTCGGATACCTTAACACCACTTTCAGCACTTTCTAAGCCATATCCGGAGGTTTCCAGATGATAACTTGAAAACGCGTCAAGGAATTTTGTTTAAACTTGGCACGAATACACGGTTTTTAAGTAGTATACAATGAAGATAACGTTCAATTTTGAGCACAATCCAATTTGATGTTTTTGCCTCATGATAATTTACGTACGGTTTCTAAATGATTGCTTGAAAACGCGTCAACAGATTGTGTTAAATATCACTCCAGGTAAGAATCAGGCAAAATGCATACATGTGATGGCATAGGAAGGAAAAAACGCAAACTTTTGATCATGGAATTTGATAAACCTTTCCAATATAACAACATTATTTATTATGCCTTTTTAAGATATAATCATTTGAAATTTAGTTGAATTGTACAGTGAAAAATGCCGGGAAATTTTCCCGCCAAATTTTTCTCTATATAACCAGTCAAAAATGATTTAGGCACTTGACACTTTTTCAAATGTAAAATCTTGTTAAAATTGTTTTTATATCAAAATGAATGCATCTAAGCCAAAAAAAGTAAAAACTAAATTTTTGATGTGCCGCCTACTGCCTAACCCTTAGCTAGAATACTACTTAAAACATTGCACAGTTGTTAGGTATCCTGGCTTTGCCGGTTCTCGATAGCTTAAGATATTATGGGATAAAACTGTGTTCTTATCTAATAGATATTATTTATTTATTTACCCATTTGGTTCATAGATAAACAACTACACACTTGCAAAAAACTACAAGGAAGCGTCCGGTTATTGCCAAGCTCTTCTAATTATTCGAACGACCTAATTTTTGACATATTGTATAGTACGTCGACAGTTCTCGATAATGTATGCGTAATTAGATATGCAGGGCTATTCTGACAATAAAATACCATAAAATGTAATTAAAAATGTTATTCATATAAAATTTGTTTAAACTGGAGCATTGATTTAAAAGATAGGACCCGTCTAATGTACCATAAGTTGAAGAAATTTTTGGGATTACGGAAAGGTATCGAAATATATGGTACTCTGTATTTGGAGAATTTTAAACATCTAAACGCGGAACCTGTTTATTTTTTCATTACCGAGTGGCAAAGTGGTGTCTTAAAGGAAAATTGCCGACAAATAGAAGACTGTGCGAATCCTCGTTTTATGACAAAATGAATTTTTGAATGACTATCGAGAATAGGTTACTATCGAGAACAGGTTAAGGCACGATACTATAACATAATGATAAGGTTCAATTTTCAGCACAATCCCAATTGTAGTTTTTGAGTAAAACTAAATAAAATAATTGTCCAAATTGACAGTTTTCAAAAAGAAGA
The DNA here is from genome assembly GCA_944474755.1 of Limnoperna fortunei. Taxonomy (NCBI): domain Eukaryota; kingdom Metazoa; phylum Mollusca; class Bivalvia; order Mytilida; family Modiolidae; genus Limnoperna; species Limnoperna fortunei. The sequence goes on from OX104124.1 coordinate 41,187,483, forward strand.
CTCTTAACTAAAGAGTTCAAGAAGTGGTAACAAGTGCTGATATAACAGAACGAACAGTCAATAAAAACAATAAATAGGCAAATACAAACATAAAATTGTATTTATCAGGATGAATAACAACAGGAATGCCATGAAAGCATTTAGTAAGAAGAAAACAAGAGAGGTCGTAAGGGACATACCGGTAAAATGTGGAAACAGAACTGAACCTAAATAGATATATACACCAGAAACAGCTGGAGAGATTTGCACAAGATAAAGTAGGTTGAAAAACCTTTGTGTGTGCCTTATTTGTTTTCAGAAAACTAAGAGGGTTAAAAAATACAAATGTAGCGAAGTTACGGTTTTTCAAAAGCTGTGTCTCCAAAGTTAGAAAGATTAGCAATGTGTCAAGAACGACCTTGTCATTGCAAGTCCTCTGACATTGTTTGTTCGATTGGTGTAAATGAAGGACTATTGTTAGATCTTGAAGTGGAAATGAGTTAGGTCTATTCGGAATTTAATTCTAGTAAAACTATAACAAAAAGGCGTAGACAACTCATTTTCAATATATATACTATATATATAATTCATTTATAACCAATTAACTTGGAGTTTTTCTGTTAAGTCTACAAACTAGGCTCTACAATTTGAAAAAAAATAGCACCAAAGTTGAAAAATATTTTTAAATTTTAGTCAGAAAAAAACCGTTCTGGTCAAGTTTTAAGTAATTGAAATCTAAAGTTTATTTTCTTAGCTTAGAAATTTTTATCTTTAAGAATCCGTTTAAATTACAATTTACATCGATATGTTTATCCGTTCAAAAGTTACAGTAAAAAATATAGCAAAAATCCCGTCCGGTTTTTTTCCAGCTTTGAACAGATTAGGACTCCCCTTTTTGCCGACGTCATAGCAATTTTTTTTACATTCTAGATGGCAGACATGCCCTGCAACTCTTGCTCTGTTCTTGGTGTAAGTTAATATGAGAACGTCATTCATAAAGTGAACTTAGCGGTATATATAACGTTACGCTAAAACCGACGTCAAACAAAACTATGAAAATAGTTATCGAACACAAAATATCGGAAATGTGGACTTATTTCAACACGCATATGTTCGTTTTGTGGAAAGCATGTTTATAGCAAGTACACAATTATTTTTGGGGATTTCGTGAGAAATAGACACTAGTTATTTCTTAGGTTACATAATATTTTAACAAAGTTGTATATCTCAGTTGAAATGCATTCTCATCTTCGTTCTTTTAATTATTATTGTTATTAGGAGAGCGCTGACCTTATACAGTATTTTAATTTTTCAAATACAAATCGGCATAACCACACATAACTCAATTTAACAGTCGGCATCATGGTATAGGACTTAAAAAACTAGTAACAGTCTAGTGGTTAGAAAGTCGGCATCCTCGTACATTACTTAAACTAACAGTCTGGTGGTTAGCAGTCGTCAAGTTTTACTCACTAGGGAGATGAATTAGAAGAACATGTAACATGATACCATAAGGGAGCTGATGGCTAATAACCTAAGAGAGCTGATGGCTAATTACAGATTTCTACTTTAGTCATGTCAAATTATATATAGAGTATACCACGCCGTTGATTAAGATATATAACTACTAAAGACAAAGTTTATAATGAAAGGCTTGCAGAGCATTTTGGATAAATATAATATTCAACGCGGCAAAGTGGTAAAATGTTGCTTCTCTAATAATCTGATGGAAAATTATGACCGCAAGTTTTCCGAATTAATATGTCGGCAAAGGGTTTATCGAACTGATCAGAACCGGTTTAAATAATTTATTGTTCATACGTCAGATATTATTTTGCATACGAAATCAAACGAACTGAGAAAATATAAATACATTTAAGTCCTGGTGGTACTTTTAACTAAAACAAATTATATATTAGTTTGATTTATCAAAATCCATGACGTGTAAACCATTGTACTCTTTAACATGCAGAGAAGCAAATGACGTCATTTGATCGTCTATTATTTATAACAACAGTTTATTTTTGGATTATCTGCTTTATAGGAGACAAATCCCTGAACGATAATCTTTTATGACATTTCTCTTGGCACACGTTTGAAACATGAAATTCAAATGAAATGATAATTGGAAGTGTCCATAAAATCAGCAACTGGAAAATTAAAATATTGATGTCAGAATAAGTTGCATAGAAAAAAGTTAATTACTTCATAGATAAATATCGTTTATTTCGTACAAATTAAAATTGCTATGTTCTTTCGTTTATTTCTTACAAATTAAAATTGCTAAGTTCTTTCTATGGAGCATATATAAAGGAGATCGTGCTGAAAGCAGTGGCGGATCCAGAGGGGGGCGTAGGGGCGTACGCCCCCCTCTTTAAAAAAGGAAAGGACAAAAAGAGAACAGGGAGGGTAACAACCAGCGCCAAAGGCCATAATGAAATCCCCGCTCGTCCTCGCCATAAATTAATGCATTAGCGGCACTAATTCGTTTATTATGATATCTCTGTTGTATATACTGTGCCAAATAAAGGTTACGGAACACTATAAAAACCTTGTTCGTGGCCTTCCTTTTCCAATATCCCCTTTTTACGCCCCCCCCCCCCCCCCCTTTTCGAAAATCCTGTATCCGCGCCTGAAAAATTGATCATTTTAAATTACCAGTATCAAGGTCACATTCTGATTTTTTTACATTCTGTTGCGCGCAGATATCCTCCTAAACCATAAGAGATACAAAAATGAAACTCTGACCAAAATGTAGATCTTGTTAAGGTCTTGAATTTTTATATATTTTGATTGACCCTTTATAATAGTTATCTCCCCCGAACGAAACATATTCGAAATAGCAAATCTCAGTAATTATAACAGATATTGATACTGAACCTTCACTATTGGTCATCATTGACCTTGACCATGAAAAATGTAACAAGGTCGAAGGTTAATATCATCATACTTTTTATATTATGTTGTGTGCAGATCTCCATCTTAAAGATAAGAGATACAAAGTGACACTTTGACAAAAATAAAGATCCCTTTACGGGCTTTAAGAGTTGTATGTTTTGAATGTCCGTTTGTAAGAATTTTTACCCTGGATCGATACAATTAATTGTAAATAGCAATAT